>JAJGOT010000073.1:1577500-1600000 GCA_022457155.1 Cladopsammia gracilis
GTACAACACGATCCCTGGGAAATATGGACAGGGTTTGTTCGCAGGAATCATTTATCAGCTTGCTATCGAGACTTGACGATACCAAGCCTGTAAGTCTTCACGCCTTGTGAACTGTGAAACAGGCCGAATTCGAAAAACAATCGAAGAGCCAAAAAGAAAGATCGAAAACGAAAATGTGGAAATTTTGAATCGAAATTGGACCGAGAACTTATGAAGATGACACCAATTTAAACCATTGCTTTCGTATAAGAAACTACTTTTCACATGTTACAGTCAGATTCACCGGCACGAAATACAAACACGGATCCCGGAACACGATTCTTAAAAGCAGTGATTGTGAAATGGTGTTATCTCCCGGCGTGATACAACTTCGTGGTTGTATTATTATCATAATTAACACATCTGGGTGAACCTTACGGACGAAAAGAGAAGGAGAAAGAGAGAAAGAGAGAAAGAAAGCTTCACTTAAATACAGCGCTTGGACTGTCAAGTGAAACGTTTTTGAGCAACCTAATTTCGCGCTGCTATGCGGGAAAACGAAACGACAACGACGACGACGTGTTTCCGAAAAAGTGACGTGAAAAAGAAAAAAGTGAAGCCGAATTAGATTCGCACAAAAAAACGAGCCGATCAAACACAGTACTCGAATAACATGCAAAGAAACCCAAGTCCCAAATGAAAGCAAAAAATGAGAAAAACAGACCAACCCAGGAGTCCCACTAGTTATTTTAAGTACCACTAAGTTAAGCCGAATAAGACGTCTCGCCGAAAGTGTGTGCATAAGTGAGGTATGCGTTGTAAGTTTCATCCAGAGCTCTATTTACCCACCATTCCCAACCCACAAGGAATTGTCTGACCAAATTACTGAGATGACCATTGGGTGTGCTGTGAGGCAGGCGATGACCATGGACATACTCTGGTACTGGGGTAAGCCATTGGTGAGCTGTGAATGACCATTGGGCTTGCTGTGGTGCTGATGATAACGTCGTTGGTTGATCTGTGCTTGGTGGTTGAAACAGTGTGAGCCAATAGAGTACACATGACGCTCAAGAAGTAGAAGGAAACTATAAATCAAGAACATGAAAAGCATTTAATTCGCGAATCATAGTTTGACACCAGTAGATACCTATTTCATATTGAGGATAAAAATCAAAGGCTCCTGAGAGCGAACTCGTGGATACAAAACAATCTTCAGATCCTCACTTCTCATAGACGTTTGGCTCCACCGACGCAAGATAATGGCTGTGGCCGTACTTGGTGTCCGGTGAGTTAATTGGGTCATTTTTTTTAGAAACCCGGTTAAAATTCAAGAATAACCCTAACCCTATCCCTAGATCTAACCTAATCGCTAATCTAGCTCAGGTCTAATAATCGCTTTACCTATAAACCCAGTTTTATCTAATAATGACAGCGGCCTACTTTCATTCAAATCCAGGCATAAACTATAGAGAAATAGCATCGACCATTACAAATGGCTTGGTTACTAATGGCATCGACCGTCAGAGATGGCATCGCTTGTTTACGAAAGGGAAATCAGCGACGGCGAAGGCAGCGAGAGCGGCACAAAACAATAGGAGAAATGAGCGAAAACAATGCCTCTGCACGTGCATTTTGCATTTTGGTATTCCCTGCAAAACAACATCGTCAAATGACCAAATTATAGGTTTTGTGGAGAACGTAAGCACACGACGATTTTCCTTTCTCTATTCAGTGAATTAAAAGTCGTCCCTACGAATTCAACAGGGAGCCAAAAATTACCGCGTAAGCGAATATGATTGACAGATCAAGAAAGTTAACCTGCACTACACGACCTAGCGAGGTGGTTTGAATAACCGTAACTCGGTCAAAAAAATGTATTATTCTTTAATTAATTTCCATGGGAACCGCTGACACGATTTAAATTCAGATACCACCTCTAATTTCATTGGACCTCTGTATCATGCAGCTCTATTGTTTACAGGGCTAGGGTCCATTGTTGTGTTGTTTGTTCTGTTGTTTCTCAGCAGATCAGTAAGAGCTGCGTTCTGTCACATTAAATTCGGTGAACGCCAAAAATACGCGGCCGCCTCAGGAATTTTGTTAAACCAGTTAATTTTAATTAATTAATCGTGCAGCGGCTATTGATGATTTAAATTAAGCGTGCAGCGGCCGTTGTTATTTCGAATTTGCCTGGCAAAAAGTTGAGACGCGTAACCGCGGTTAACGAATTCGTAAAAAAATATAAGTTTTGGATGCAGATTTTAAGGATTTCGTGAAATGGGCCAAAACATTCCTTGGATAATGCTTGACAAAAAGGTGTCAGGAAATTTTGATATTCAAAATATTTTTCCCTTGGTGACCATTTAACCTCATTTACGCAACGCTTCTCGCATTTTTTTCACCGAACGTTAAGACGCAAATATCTCGCTTACCAGTCAGAATCTCAAAAAACAAACCTAACACCACTTTGTCCATTGATCCCTTATGGTCCCTGAATAGCACTGTGTAGCTATTTCGTTCTTGTCGCGGCATTCGACACCCAATAAATTCAATTGAACAACCCTCGATCGTTTAGCGGTTTATCGGCTCCTGGCCGTTCGTAAAGGAAAAAGTTGCTAAAATTTGATCTTTTTATTGCAAATTGCATATACTAAGCTTTCCTTTGATATATAGTTTGTTATAATATTACTCTTAAAACTGTCGCGTGTAGCGTGTAAGTGAACTATCAGAATGCAAAACGTTCAATTTCTCACCCTTTCGTCCAGAATTGAAGTATGAAAAATGAAGCTTTCCCAAACTTTTAGTTCAAAATGTCAAATGTTCGTGCGTTAATAATTTTTTTCAATAAATACATCATAAATGTCCAGTAAAACTAATGTCACCTTCATAAACGTTTCTGTAAGTCTGCTGAAAAACTCACGTAATTCGTGTAACCTTCGCTCAAACATCTATATCTACATGATTTACTTGCAACGAACGAACTATTCTCAATCGTCACCAAAATTCAAATGTCGCGGTCAATTGAAGTGCACTCCAGGAGAACGGCCGTTGACAAAACCCGGATCGGATCGGATCGGATCAACCCCCTGTAACTCAGTAAATGACGAACGGTTAGGTCTAGAGCTAGAGGGTTGATCCGATCCGGGTTTTGTCAACGGCCCAGGAGAACAACAATAACGCTTACCTCTAAAATTTCCGCGGCTCTGAATGAATAACATGCGTATTCAAGTTGTTTCTAACGAACCATGTGCAAACGACTTTCCATACTTCTGCTGAAAACGTTAGAATACTTCCACTGGACATTTCTGAAAACAAAACATGGTCTTAAACTTAATGAAAATACATTTTCAGAAAGTCCCGTTAACAAATGAGGAGTGAAATGTCCACAAAAGCAAATATGGTGGTTATTGAACTATCAAATACCCAACACCTAACAAATGTTATGCAGTTCCTAACCTTCAGTTTTCTCTCTCCCACTTCCTCTGCGGCAAACCCCAAATTTGCTGCTTAATTCATTGTCCTTTTCTGTTGTGTTCTTTCTACTTTCGTAACTCTGGCGAAAGAGGTAGAAAATTTTAATTTGTTGTTCATTTCCCGAGTTGTCGGTCAAATCATGGTCAATCTAGGGGCTGGTTTTGAAACCTTGCAGATGCTTCAAAGACTATAACAAAGGAGCTTCAATTTATGCTGAACCGTAGTTGACCGTGCACATCGTTTGTTCTTTGATCTTACACTATGACTGAATAACTTAATAGCACCATTTCTATTGGTCAGTGGCTCGAACAAAAGTTCAATATCTATTGTGTTGTGCACGGTCAAGGCCGAAAAACGATAACAAAAACATCGAACAATTCAAAGATATTTTTCAGGGGTCAATTTAATAAAACTTTTACAAGTGTAATTTACAAGTGTAGCTGTTGTTTTCAACCACTGAAACAATGGCTACACTTGTAAAACTTTTATTAGAGCTTTTCCTTCTTAAGACCTTAAAGATGCAAATTAACACGTCGTGACCGTAGGCATGCAAATGAGAGGTCCTTGTTTCTATTTAATTGCAGCCCGCCCAACTGTATTGTCTGATGCAAAAAGAAATCGAATGACAATCAAAATTGCGACACTTTTTGTACAAGCTTGTAATCAGGGCAAAATAAAAGGAAACAAACGAATTTTAGTTCTGGATATTTATTTAGAATTGGCTCAAAGATGAAACAAACAAATTAAGATTATTGAGATTATTGACATATATTTTATTTTTGCGTTCGACGTTAGGAGAACGCCATCCTAATTTCAACCGGATTTGGCGATCCTGTGGTCGATGGGATACCTGTGCATGCCAGGCGTGAAGAATCGAGATTTTTTGGTTCGATGGACGGGCGATGTTCAAAATCTGCGCCATTTTGAATAATTATTATTTTAAGCCCAAAAGCTGGCCAAAGAAATTGCGGGCTCCACCTTTTCAGCTTTAAAATACCTTGTGCGTTCGTCCTTGCAATAAAGCGTGGATATCTTTGGATTATTTGGTAAGTGCAATCATTTTTCTCAAACTTCATGCGATGTTTCTTAAAAAGTTCATCGCTTCAACTTGTCAAAGCCTTACCATAAACGTTTTTAGTACTCCAAGAGCATGTGGAAAGCCCGACGTCGGCGTCCCAACTACAACAAACTCAAGACCTTCGCTGCTGTCCTGCTTTGAATTGGTCCTCGAGTTTGCCCAACAACAAAGCAAATCCAACGATTACTCTGACCCAAAGTTGTCTCAAAGCAAATCAACCAAGCCATTGTGCTTTGACCCACAGCGGTCACAAATACAAACCAAACAAACCGAGTCATTGTACTTGGTGGCAAACCGAAGGCCTTCGCTGCTGTCCTGCTTTGAATTGATGTCCTCGAGTTTGCCGAACAACAAAGCAAATCAACCGATTACTCTGACCCAAAGTTGTCTCAAAGCAAATCAACCAAGCCATTGTCTCTCGCTTTCACCCATAGCGGTCACAAATACAAACCAAACAAACCGAGTCCTTGTACTTGGTGGCCATTGCGCCAAATTTACATGTTTTGTTACATTTTCCCTTGCAACTATTCAAGTTACTATCATTCATGTTACTGTTACAAAATTAGTCTCGCACAATCAGTATCTGAACTACATTGTAACTAAGTAGATAGACATGTTTTGTTACATTTTTTGGTTTCACTATTAAAATTACTGTTGTTTTCATGTTGCTGTTTAAATACTTCGTGTTTCTCAATTAATGTCTCAACTAATTTGCTCCTATCTTTTCCTATGATTTCAGTTAAATTCATTGAACTTCGAACGCACTTATTAATCTTTGATTACTGCTAGTTTTAATATTGTTTCTTTCTTTAGAAATGTGTTCAAAATATCTAGAGTTCACTACATTTCATCGAGCTTTCTGTCGAGCTTGGTCATAATGTTCTGCATTTTTGCCATATTGGCCATGGCCTCTATGCACATTTCTTTTTCGTGCAGACTATTGATTTCTTTTTGCCTCAGACAATACAGTTGGGCGTTAAATAGAAACAAGGACCTCTCATTTGCATGCATACGGCCACGACGTGGATAATTTGCATCTCTAAGGTCTTAAGACGGAAAAGCTCTATTTAATTGACTCCAGGTTTAATAACCATTGCACTTTATTAACTATGTTCAAATCTGAAAACATTCTCGTCCGGCCTGTGTCCTCGATCTATCTGAAACTTGCGCGCCAGATCTCACCTCATTGCACGTGCTCACGTGCTCTGATTGGCTCGTGAATACTACACGCACGCATTTAGTGGTTACTCGTGACGCAGCCGACAAGTTATAGGGGACGGAGCATTTAATTTTTGTGGGGGGGGGGGGGGGGGAATTACCAAAAAAAAAATTCCTGCAGAAGAAGTTTAAGAGAAAAAAAATCGCCCACAAGAAAGCACGTGAAAAAAATTCTTGCAAATAGTGATGCCGAAAAAACATACTCAAAAGAATTTGCCCAACCCCCTCCCCAGGGCAGGACCGTTCGATACTCATGTGTTCGCCGTTTATTGTTGTGGTAGTTTTGTTCCGGCCTGAGGCTTGTGTATTATATTACTTGCCATTTCAGTTAGCGATCGTGGTTTCAAGTGTCGGCTACTGAATGCAGTGAATGTTATATGGTCTTACTTTTCAGACATAATTTTAAGCTTATGTTTAATCTCCGTAAAAGGACTCAAAACACTCGGGAATCAATACTTCAATGGGTTAAGACGCCACATGAGTTCAAGATGTGTGCAGCTTCTTGTTTTTAGAGGTGTCCGGTCGGGCGCGATCCATTGGACCAAAAAATCCGGTTTTATATTTCAGAAATTTTAACTTGAATGAACCGATCTCGTTTCTTTAGCAGGCGATGTTGTTGAGATTTGTTGTAATTCTTCCAATAGTAAGAACACGAACTCAATTTCACAAATTAAACAACAAATATTCACAACTGGCGGGATATTACCCACTTTTGGCGAATAGTTTCTTCCTATTTCAAGATACCTGGCCACAATCATAAAACACGTTATATCAGCCGAGAGAGGTGTCCCTTATCCTGATGAGAACAATCCTTTTGAAAAGAAAAATAAGTTGGGAACTTGTGACAGTCACGACAGAACTTTTTTCCTTATTGTGTTATGAACCATTTGGCGCTTTTGTGACAGATCCTCTCACCATCCCCTAATATGCTACTTCTCGACACGGATTATCACTGAGTTAGAAGTGACCTTTCGTTCGGTTCTAGCTAGGGTGCTGGGTTTGTTTTCCGCTTCCAAACGTTAAAATAAAAACGCAATCTATTCTGTCATCAGTTTGGTAAAGATCGTAAGAAGAAATAGACAAGGATCGGTAAGTAAGTGCGTGTTTTATTTTATTATTACAACGAGCCTTTAGTAGGCTTTGTAAATACACTCGCTTCGAAAATTTAGTTACTACATTCAGGTAATGTCACTGTACAGAGGTCCTGAGGACTGGCTGACATTCCGGCTATTTGTCATGAATTCAGTTTCTTTGTTGAGGAAACTACAATGACTATGTTTGGGTTCACCTATACATGACTGTGGGTCAAATGATTTCGCGAAATGTAGGATAATGTGCGATGAATTTGTTACGCTATTTTTTGAAAAATTGTAATGAATATTTTCGATAGAGATTCCAATTTCCAAAATCCTGATTAAAAGAAATTATGAAATTATAACGAGGTGGAGTTGAGGTGAATTATGCGGGAGTGAACTTTCTAGATACTTTAGTTATAGCGTTACTTATCAAATATTTATGTTATCAGTAACACATGAAACTACAAAAACAAATCTGGGAATGTTCTCGCAATCGGTCATGCACACATATAAAAAAGCAAAATAAAGAGGGACAGGCTGAAGTATTTCCTAATGAAGTAGTCAGTTGTACACTAGTCATATTAGTCTAGCCAAATAGACAGACAAGGATCCTCATCAGGTCACTCTTTCGCTTTTCGTCTCAGTCATAAAATGCTGACACAAAGAAAGGTCTAGATACTGGCATGAGTTCCGTGAAACGATATGTTGTGTCTCGACAAGGTTCGGGCGGTGTAAGTGTTTCAAGTTGACTTCAGTGCCCGCCCGAGAGTTGGGGGAGGGGTTGAAATCTACCTAACCACAAAAATGTGGTTAATCAGGGTGACCCTTTCAGCTTAAGGCTGGTATCCATAGGGGCCCTGCATCTAAAAAAAATACATTACATTAAAAATTTAAATTACAGTAAAGAAAAAGAAGAACCTCATCCCTTTGTCCATATTTTGGGTTTGAAAGAGGGTATTTTCGTGCAGTCCGCGTAATATGAGTACATTCCCACTGGGGGTTGCCACATTATGCTCCTAAAACCGAGTATTATGCTTTTTGGCATTGCCCTCAAAACGGACTATTATGCTCCAAATTATGCTCGACTGTTGCTATTATGCTCATAATTATGCCAAATAAAAATTTTTCCCGGACCCCCCGTGAAGCACCTAAGGAGCCTGGCATAACGAGTGTAACCAGGCCTAAAGAGCTAAACCCGCTTGAGGATGTACTGGGAACAAGCCAACAGTGCTCAATAGTAACGGAAACCACATAGAACATTAAAATAGCTTGAAATTTTGTAGTTTTTACTTAATAAACGGACAATAGTAGCTCTAAAAAAAGAAATAACTGTTATGTCGCAAAATGGCACTATTATGCCGGCAAAATAGCACTATTGTGCAGGAATTATGCTCGATGTTCCACCCATAGTATTATGCTCGAAATTATGCCGACATTATGTGTCAACCCCTAATTCCCACTAAACGATTTGAGTGATGGCCTCCGGACCTAGACGCCACTCACTGTGTTTTGCACTCCTGTTTTCGTATGCCAGATTTTAAATTGACCTTATATAATTATATATAAAATCAATAAACATAATTATGTATTTGAAATGCGAGATAAACTGTGTAAACATCCATTGTTATTCATCGTTACTTTGTCTTAGCAGTTTTACAGCTCAGTACGATTTGGAGGAAATCGAAGCAACAACTTACACTAATAACAACGAGGCGTGCGATAGCAAACTCCCCGCCACTTCTACCTCGAAACCAAGAACAGGTGACCAGAGGACAAGTGGCAGATAAAGAACTTAGAAATCTGAAATGGCTGAAGAAATCACTAAAGCAGCAGTTGAAGCGGGCACCAAGGCAGTTATGGACTTGTCCCTTGCGGCGGGGGCATTTTCTTTCTCGCTTAAGATTGATAACGTGTGGCTTGCAGGAGCTGTAAGTGTGGGCGCATTATCGCTAGGAGCGTTTTATTTGGCCTGTAAGGGACCCTCCGAGGATGCCATTAGAAAGGCCCTGGAGAGAAGACTCTTCGGTGTGGTGGACCCGAAAGTTACGAAGATCAAAGATGGGCATTCAATTCTGATTGAACTGCTTTGCAGCACAGAAGCCAGCTTTTTGTTGTTTTTGGAAGATTTTGAAACAAAGACAACTAAGTTTCGATTGGAGGAAGAGTTCAAAAAGATCGGTTTTAAAACAGAGCTGGATGTCACCATCAGAAATGCGAAAACGGTGTACAAACAAGCCATGCAGATAAGGTACAGGTGAGATGGTTGTTTCTTTCTTCAGTCCCGTTTTGCCTGTTTTGCATTTACTTAATGTATTTAAGCTTTTCTCGCGCACTTTTGGGGAGCAAGCACTCAGCAAAATGCTGATTAACGAGGATGCACTCATTTTACTGTAACTGGACTCTTTAGATCAGTTTTAATGGTGTCTCGTAAAACCAAACCAAAGAAGTCACTCAGGACAACCACAACAGACTCGAAGCAAATGCGTGCGAGTAAATCATGATTGGTCTTGGTTTTACTTTTTGTTGGTCGATGAAGTGGCGCGAGATATTTTAACCAATCACACAGTGAGTCTAGCAATATAAAACTTAGCAATTAGAAGGCCACTTTCGACACTTAGTTAACAACCGCTCAATTAAGAAGACCCTCTGGTGCATCTTAGAGAGATTAATGGCCTGCCTGTAACGGGGGCGGAGAGGTAAAAATTAATGTGGCTTTCGCTCGTGGCCGCGAACCAAATATTATCCCTCAGGCTCTTTCCTCAATGCATGATAAGTGGCGCATAATACGATACACTATTTCAAATACTTTATTACTGCAGGGAGAGGTCTAGATCCCAGGGAGAACTCATTCAACAGATAACCTGGAAAGAAAAATACGAAGAGCTTGCACAAATGGTCACAACGGTGTACAGCAAACAACCGCTGGTTCCTCAACCGAGTGAAGCGCAAACCGCAGTGGGAACTGACGAAACTATAAACCGCTTACAAAGGCTGGATAGATACTTGAGTGAAGTAGCGCAGATAACTAAACATAGCGAAGCTGAAGTTCAAGAATCCAAGGATTTGAAAGTGGAGCTGGACAATGTTAAGGAAAAACTGAAAAGAGAAATGGCGATTTCCAAGGGCCTGCGAAGAATGATTGAAAAGCTGCAAGAAGGAAATAAAAGACCGGGTGAGACTTCGGGACACGCACAGGTTGATGGGATAGAAATAATAGATCACATGAAGGTCGGAAAGGAAGAAATCAGATCTGTGCAAAGCGATGTTCTGGAGCTACGCGAAAAGGTGCATGAGCTGGAGAAAGAAAATGAATCTTTGCATCTGAAGATGAAGAAGAAGGATAAGGAACTAGAACGCTTTCAATCATTAGAAACAGGTGATATATTTCAGAACTTTTGTTTGGAACCTCAAACATCATCATCATCATCATCATCATCATCATCATCATCATCGTCATCATTATCATCATCATCATCATCATCACCATCATCGTCATCATTATCATCATCAACAATATTATGATAAGAAATATTTTTGCCAGGGTTTGAAACAACAACAAACCGACAACAACAACAACAACAACGAACAGACATGTACTCAGATAAACAAGAATCACGCTTAACAAGTGCAGTCATGCCCATAATCTGAGTTATTGTTACATAGTTTTTGCTTGTGTAATTAGTCGCTGAAAAGCCATATTGGAGAGACTAACATAATTACTATTTTCTCTCTGCATCTTTTACCAACTCTAGATGTCGACATTCCACAATCTCGATCCAGGGCGTCTTCGGGAACATCATTAGGAGCGAGCTCTGGGTACCAGTCTGAAGAAGACCCCGATGAATCTTGTGAGTTTTTTTGTTTTTCCTCCGGTTGCTGAGACTAACGTAAACTTTAGCGTTCCTTCAAAGGAGCGAACTAAGTAAGTAAGTAAGTAAGTAAGTAAGTAATTTTATTTAAGGAGGAAACCACATCACCTATGGGTGGTTTTCATGAGGGACCTCCATATAAAAGTTAATTACAACAATAATTGACAAAAATATTCGAAATACAAGAACTAATTACATTTATAGAAATAGAATTAAGAAGAATTGAAATAAACTAATGAAAACTAAATATAATAATAGACAAAAAAGAAAATTATATATTATTAAAATATTGTTTTTTAAAAATCCTAAAATTTACCGATGTCTTCAGTGATCCATTCAAGGAGTTCCATTCATTAAAAAACATATAAGCTGACTTAGATTTCCCCCAGTTAGTTTTTGCTGTAGGGAGAGAAAACATAGATTTATTTCTAGTATTATGGGCATGAATATCTTCAAGCTTAATATTATCATAAATAAAATCATTATTTTTTATAATATAATTAAAGATAAAAGATAACCTATGAAATTTTCTCCTCTGTTCTAAATCTTTCCAACCTTCATAAAGTCTCAAACATTCAACAATAACTTCCTTTGCATGAACTCTGGTAGCCTGTGTACAGTCGCCTTCTATTTCCTTTGATTTTCCGTGTGAAGCAAGTAAGGAAATACGAGATATCTGCGTGCCTGCTAGAACTCTGGGAACTTCATTTGAACCACTTAACCGTGTAGCAGGCAACTTACATCTAATGTAAATAAAATATGAATTAATGTGTGGGTTGTATTTCTCTCGAGATTCAACCATCGTTTTGAGTATCTTTGATGAGTTAGGCCCGGTTCAAACGTCGAACTTCACATGTGCCGAATCTAATGCAAATGAGCAAGAACAATAGACTTTTCTCATTTGCGTTAGGTTCGACACATGTGAAGTTCGACGTTTGAACCGGGCCTTAAGTTCTGGAGATTCATGGCAGTTTCCCCATCGCAATAAAATGACAGCATTTCACTAGAGTTTCAGAACAGTTACCAAAGGTTTCTCTAAATTCTCTTTGAGTTAGTTATTCAATTGTTTAATATATGGCGCTTTCTATTTTTTCAGCCTTGGAGATCATTCAGATGCCTCGATCCCAGGCCGTACAGGAAGGGAAGAAGTTAGTATTGAGCTGCAGGACACGAGGCCTTCCGGATGTCCGGTACCGGTGGGTAAAAGATGATATTGAAATCCCTGGGGCCAACCGTTCTGACCTGGTGTTGGAGCCGGTGCGGATGCAGGACTTTGGACGCTTTTTTTGTCGTGTGTGGGATAAAAGCGGATCGGCGACTTCAGATCCGGCGGAAATAGATGTTTTCCCAGCTCCCAAAATGAGTAAGTAACAATCTGCGGCTCAGGGTTTCGCTTCACGAGGTGGGAAAAAGAAGGCTAGATACCTTGGGAACGAAGCAGGAAATTTTAGCGGTGCACTGAGACTGACTGCTCAGGTCAGCGGCGTGATACACGGGCGACCGCGCGGAAAGGCGGCCGGCTATATAAGACCTATATAAAATGGCCGGCATTTATATTATGGGGTTTCTCTGTAACAAAAACAATGCCAATGGTTAGGCTCTGTGTTGAGTGGTAGAATGTTATTAATTTGCGTTTTCGCGGAGCCATATCGATATTCTTTAAAATTTGAGTTTTGAACAATTTTCGTTTCATCTGTAATGGGGTGAAATTTTAGCTTGAACGAGACTTCACGAACCGACTTCTGCGGGTCAGTGACGTAGCCATTTGCGTTGTTCACCGCTGTCACTGAGACTGCCTTCTCAACCTCGTTCCCAGGGTCTTCTCCGCTTTCAAAATGGCGGGGCGAGTGTGGAAACTGCTGGACAAGGCTGCCAAAATATATACTAAAAAAAATCCGGGCGTATTTTGTCGCGTAAAATATGATGGAATGAATTCGTTTCGTTCAAACAGTGGTCTCAGATTGCCAGAAAACAAAGACGACTGCTAGTCGCTGGAAATAACCTCCAACAGCGCCATTTCCTCGTATGTCACGTGACAAAATACTGCACGGTTATTGGAGTATTTTTTCAGCCTTATCCAGGGTTTTAGACGCCCGCTCCGCCATTTGAAAGCGGAGAAGACCCAAGGAACAAGACGAGGTTCCTTGGACAAGCGCGGCGTGGGCCTGGAGATGATTTTTCCAGCACTGACTCGACCAACCTCGTTCCCAGAAAAAAGCCTTGGGAACAAGGTTGTAACTCGACAGTGCGAGAGGAATGTTAGGCATAATTGTTTGGAATAATAATACAATTTTCAACCCTAGCTTTGTCGCTGCTTGCTACGGGGATTCGTTTAAGAGTTACAATCTACCCATATATAGTTTGTTACTCAGGCAACCAATTAGTTAATCCATTTGATTCCCTTTGGCAAAACCAGAAGTCTATTTTCGTCACCGTTGTCTTTCTTATTCGTTTCGTTAGGATTTAGAGGTTTACACGAAATTGATAGGGACACCAAACAAGCCATGATTGACCTGCTAAGCAAAAAACGTCTTCCTGGACTAGCATCGTGGAAACAGGTGGCACGAAGATATGCCATGACAGAAACAGAAATCTCTTCATTGGAAATAGAGAAAATCCCCGCTTGTGCCCTGCTTGAAGGGCTGACGTCTCTAGCACCCAATCTGACCGTTTACTACTTTTGCAAGACGTTCAAAGAGGCTGGTCTTAGACGGTTGGATGTTGTGGATGTACTCTCTAAGCATATGGTGATACCCGTCTATTAAGCCACCCTAATGCCTTAATTTTCGCGAGGGTCCGCTACTTTCACGCATCGTTATTAATCTGCATGCGTAAATGTACCGTTCTATAGCAATATATATTATGAAATTTTACTTAACCCCTGAGAAACAAGATGTATTATTCCATAATCTATTTATTGGATTAAGTAAATTGGATTTAGTACATTTCTGAGTCAGGCCCAAGTATCTTTCAACAAACAATTGTGTAGTCTCCTTCGTAGCCGTTATTAGGTGCGTAACGTCTCAAATAACAGCTACGTATGAGACAACCTCGTCCCAAGGTTGTGCCTAAATCATACCGTCCAGAAGGACGTCGGACACCTTATTAAGACTTATATAACGTAATGTCGACACTTTGAATTTTATTTTCAATAAGTTTTTAAGTGTAAAAAAGAAAATCTAAAATCACCACTCATGATTGAACCTGTGACCTCAGCTTGGCTTAGGCTTACATAGCCTACCGTACCACTGTACTACCTAGATTCTCGGGTTGCTTAGTCCTAAATTTAACTATATAAACTGCTACGCCTAACCTCAACTGAAAGCTAACCAGTTACTCCGTTATATAAGTCTCAATAAGGTGTCTGACGTTCTTCTGGACGGTATGATTTGGGCTTGACCTCGTCCCAAGGGCTTTCTTTACTTTTAAAATGGCGGGTCGGAGAAGGCCCTGGGGACGAAGTTGTGTTGGAGACCAACCCAACCTCGTTCCCAGGGGCTTCTCGGTTTTCAAAATGGCGCGTTGAAAACCGAGAAGACCGAACTGATTTGAAAATAAAAAGACGGTCGGACTCAACTGAATTAGTACAAAACAAATTTTAATCCTGTAAAAAAATATTCCACACAATTTTTTCTGTAATATGTTAGTCCAGCTAGAAATTACAAAATATGCCTAAAAACAATTATTTACGTTTTTCCTAAAGGTTAACTTTATAAGTGCTTTGGCAATCTAAAACACAATGGCAAGTGTTAATATTATGGTAGAGCAGCTACTCTGTAAATTTATCTTGCAAAACTCTATAAAAACTCTAAAACTAATTGAGAACAAATTGCTTTAATACTTTCACTTACAGAGTCAGTCAAACCACGAATCATATGGTGTAGTTCTAACTTTTGAGTCTGGACGAAATCCGAAATCCTGTGGTGTGACCATTCAATGGAAAGCTCTTCAGCAGTTCTTTTCAATGGTACTATTTGTTTTTAGATTTTAAATTTCTCTTGAATTCAGACTTGAGACTGTGAAAAGTATTAAGTCTCGGTATACGTAAAATGCCGATTTTTACAAAGCTTAAAAAACACACCGTATAGTTGCACTGTATGAAGCCTTTTGGTTAATGATAACTACATGTATGTTCCAAACAGTTACTATGTATAGATGTTAATGTATGCATGTCACGAGACACCTATATACAAAATCTGATTTGCAATACATATAAAATCACAGTGCTAAACATTAGAAAGGAGAGTATGGTCTCGAGATGGTGCACTTCTCGGTTTTTCATGTTACAGTGGTACCCCACCTGACGACCACCGGGTTAATGCGACCCGAACAAAACATATTGCAATCACTTTCTAAAATGAAAATGTCCGTTAATACGACATAAAGTTAATGGTCCATTGGTGGTCGTATAAGTTTTTTCCTACTGTTACTAGTACTAGAAACTCACAAGTTTCTTATGAGTTTTTGTCAGTGTATACTGTCTTTTGATATATATAATTATTAAACCGTTGAACCGCACGGTCATCATTTGCTTTTGTTATACCTCCCAACTCAAACGCCTTTTTTGATTGGACAAGAACGTACCACTTGTCATGGGTCAAAACCGTCTAACTCCCTAGAGCAAACAAAACTCACTAACTCCCTAGGGAAACAACAACTTGAACTTTTGACTCGCACGAAATCAGTTCCTGCGTTTTGAAACCGCGGCAAATTGGTGTGCCAGCCGCATCAAGCACACATTTCTTCTCATCTCAGCCATGGTCGCACATTATATATAGATAATTTTATTTTTGAGTTGGGAGGTAAAACAAAACACTTAAAGGCCCAGTATCACCCATTCGGCTTTGCGGTCGTTTGCTTGTCGTTTGTTTGTTTTCAAATGATGTGCTCGCTCGTGATTGGCTCTTTCGGGAATTTTCGACTGCGTTAAATTCAATCGTCGAGGCTTTGGGCGCGCAATGCATTTTGGGTGATACTGGGCCTTTAATGACTTGTCCCAGGAGAAACAGTGAGATTTGTTTCCCTCGACCCTCGATGTTCTACGACGCGAAGCCGACTGGGTAACAACATTGAGGGTCTCGGGAAAACAAGTCACTGTTTCCCTTTCCCTTAGGGCCAATAAGTACTTATTGTTGTAACCATCAGTTAAAAGCTGATATTTTAAAAATCTGGTTAGCTTTTTTACTATTCTATACTTCTGCATAAATTTTAGTTACATTGTAACAATAAAATATTATCTACACTAGGTCTATACTGGTATGTGCTATTTAAAATAGGCTTAAATTTTGGCTTTAAATTTTAAAATTTCTAACTTTGTTTTAATTTCTCAGTATATTACATATGCTACCTAAAAAATATCAAACTGACCATTATTTATGCCACAAAAACAATAGAACTATACTCGCAATTGTTCTCATTGAGCGAAGACCAACTTGGCTTCATTTCAAGGACAATTCATAGACTGTTGTGTAAAACACCTTGAATATTTCCCAAGCCGAATAGCAACTTCGAAACGTTTTCTTAAAATACAGTTTTTGAAGACTATGCGGTTTGTTCCTGTGGAACCGAAACTAAATGAACCAACAGTTTTTCGATAATATCAAACCGCTTAATATTGGGTTCCTTAAGGGTTTTACAAAATTCGTAAACCGTTAAATCTGGATACGTCGCCCTAAGGTACGAAATTACACCTTTTCCTTCCTCATGGGATCTTTCCAGATCATCTATATCCATCTTCCACTTAAATGCAACTTGCCTCCATCCCCCACAGCCGGTAATTTCCTTCACGAGTAGTTTTTCAACCTTCTGTTGAGTATCAAGGGATTGTTCAAAAGCTTCATCAAGATATTTGAATCCTGAAAAGACCAGTTTTTAATTGAGTTACAAAATGATTGGCAAAAACACTTGCATCACTTTCTCAACCAATCAATACATGTAGGTAAACTACATGATCTGATTTATGTTTAAGATTTGGTAATGTGATAAAAATAAATGCTGTTTCACTTCCGTTTTTGCATTTTTGACTCCAGAGCCTTCTTTTTCATCAGTTCACCTTTTTGTACATGTATCTGCAGGCGTAGGCGCAGGCACATACAGTATGGTAGCTTAAGGCGCGATGTCTTTTGGGATTGGCCATGGCCAAGCTCAAGGCCAAGGCATTCAAGTTGCAGAGTTTCTGACGGGAATAGCAGTTCCATCACACAGCTGCCCGATTGAACATCGCCATATTCCAAGGGATAGGGAGTCGAAAAGAAGAGTTCAGGACTTTTTTATGCCAATCTGAAAGCCAAATGACCCAGAGCGCACATACAGAATGTGCTCGATTCTGCTCTCCTGTGTATTCCTCAGCATAAGCTCGGAGGCCCTGGTACATGTATTTACACAGCTGTTTATTTTTCTCTGTCGCCATTTATAAGAATTCCTGTGGCCAACCAAACGATTCCACCATCACGCATGAAACTGAATTTGAGCCTAGGTTCCCTGGAGTGGGTAAAAATAATCTACATTAAAAAACAACACGGTCAATTACATTATATTACTTACTCATTCCATCACGAGGGATAACATCTAGTTCTCCGGGAGATGACTCCACACATTCTGATCTGTTCAGCTGGCCATAAGCATACCACACTTCGCATGAATACCAGCCAAAATCACGCACTTTGACAGGGTCAAGGACAAGAGTACAACTGTGTTGTCCTTGGATCTTCTTCCCATCTTTCAGCCACTGATAAGTTAAGTTTTTCTTCCCTTGTGCCTTGCACTCAAACACCGCCCTGGAGCCTTCTTTAAGAGTTTGGGGTGTAGGGTGTTGCACAATCTCTAATGGTTCTAAAACAATTGGAACATTTATTTTGGTTTGGTTATCACAGTCAAGGTTTAGATACTCAGCTGACCATGCAATTTGATTGAAATAAAACCAATAATTTTGGCGTTTCCTGCTAAAAATATTGCATTCTTACCTTTCGCGTCATTTGGATCCTACATAAAAATGGAACAAAACAAAATGAGATAAGATTGTGCACCATATAATGTATATACTTGTACACTTGTATACTTGTAGTTTAGGTTTCTGTGACTGTCAGTCACACAATGCACTTCCGTAAACTTTATAAATGCTAATTAAGTGATCCGTGAGATGCCTAGTACATGTGGACCTATATATGTTTAAAAGGGAGTCATGATATAAAATTTGCCTGTAACGCATACACTGTACATACATGTATGTACCTCTGTCTAGTCATTCAAATGCGTTTGGGGCAGAATTTGTTTCTGTACATGTACATTGATTTCACTTGTGGCTGTGCGATGCAGTCTGTGTTTCGTATACCCATTAATGACCTGATCGCCACTACGGGTTCCAGTATCTCAGTGGTTAGAGCATCCAATTGGAAACCGGAAGGTCATGGATTCAAATCCCATCTGGAGCTTAGAATTGTTATTTTTAGCTCTTTTTTTCTCCACACTATTGAATTTGTTTTGACTTTTATATCTCTGTGTGTAGAATTACTTCTAATCATTAATAGAAGAGGCATATGTAAATGCTATTACCGACAGTAATTATTACTAATTAGTAACTACATGTACTTAAGGATATTTCGATGTAACATTAATTTAAACCTGCAGTTTTAGCTTCACAATAACTTTTGTGAAGTTAACTTATGAATTATTATTATTATTATTATTATTATTATTATTATTATAAAAATTACAAAAAAAAACAGTGTTTGAATTACATTTTATAAATTACAGTAAGATTTATTACTCATGCGCATAGCGGCATGAGTCAAGGTTTCGGTAACGTTTCTTTTCGTCCCGCTTTTTGTAGTCACAAATTGCGTTGTTTTTTTAAGTTTCCCGTATCCCGCGGGACGACTTTCACTGGTCTGATTGCTTGACACGCGACCTCTTGATTTCGGCGTGCCCGTAATCACGTTCTTGTTTTCAAATAGCCGAGTGAAGCCACTAGCATTTGGACTTCACCGGAAAAGAAATTACATTTTTCGATGGGGATTTATGTTGATATCAATTTGTGATTGAATTTTTCTTTGTGTTGTCGCTAGTTTTGAAGAAATGCTAATAAAACGTGTTTAAATTCAGTTGTAAATTCAGTCGTAATAAATGATATCTGATATTATGTAAACAAAACAAGGCTTACATGTCACGCAAAATTCGTTGAGAGTGAAGGGGTGCGTGACCCAGTTAAAATAAACCATGAAACGCTCTTATGCAAGCGCATGAGTACAGGCTACCAGCTAGCCTCTTGTTGAACCTGTATTGGGCGGCCACTCTCAAGAGGGTGTCAATGGGGTTAACCGTCAACCGTCAAATGGCCAAAAAATTAACCGTCAACCGTCAAAAATGCAGTATTTTTACCGTCAACCGTCAAATACGCCAGCCAGTTTTAACCGTCAAACGTGTCAGATATCCTATGTTAAGAAATAAAATGGAGCCAATTTATGCTGTTTATAAACGATAAGTTTAAATATTCACAAAACACATTTATCTGCAGGTCCTTTTACCCGACATTTACGGCTAAAGTCCGTCTGGAAACACTTCCGGTGCGGTAAAACGTCAGTCTTTTATTAAATAGTGACTTCCGTTCCTAAAGATCAACGTAATAAACATCAAAGGTCATTTTACAGCATGTCCTCGCCGCCGCTGCTTTTCAAACACATGTCAAGCATTGTAAAGGCGGTTGTAAGCATTTATCGAAAAGGGGAGGAAAAGCCAATTGAGCGATATAAAGCACGTGTTTCTGTCTCAGAAGATAATAGGAACAAAGGTATCGACAATTTTAAAAAGCACCTAGCCGACTTTCTTTTTATTGCATCAACCACGATGAACAACAACAACTATTTTCCTTGACATTGATCTCTGTTGTGTTGGAAATTCTAATGATAATGACGTGAGTGGACTCGGTTCGACTTTTTGAGTGACCACTTCGACAGGCGATTACTACGTCCAGCACGGACAAAGGTGATGTAATTATGCTAAACACTTTTCATTTTACTGCCACTTTTAGTGACACTTTTAGTGTCACTTTTAGTGCCAATGTTGGTGCCACTGTTGGTGCCACTTTTGGTGCCACTTTTGGTGCCACTTTTAGTGCCACTTTTAGTGCCTGTTTGGTTACCGTTAATCGCGGGCTCACTGAGATGCGTTCCCTCGTGGACTGCAAAACATGGCATCGATGTGAAGAGGTATGCGGCGCCCATTTCAGTTTGTTCGTGCAGAATAAAGCATGAAGATGATCTCTATAGTCCTTTTGGCAGTTATTTGCACCACTTCAGGCTTTATTTGCCTGCAATCAGAGGCAATGCTCTTACACGTGATGAAGTTATAGAAAGCTACTTTAACCTTGGACTCGGTGCTGAAGAAATTGAATTGTTTCTCGTAAGATAATACTGAGCTACTATTTTAGGGTTGTTGTTTGACGATCCTACCTCCAGCCATAAAATCTTTCGACTAAAGCCATCAAAGGCACCATGGATACAGAACCCAAACGGTTTAAGCTTGTCATAGCCGTCTATATGCAACAAATAGTTACTCCCTTTAGATCGGTTAATCCTTCTTCGAAGTCTATGTCTGGATCGAAGGTCTTTCAGTAATACTTAACGAACAACTTCTCTCGTTGTGGTGAGTCCATAATGATTTATCATTTTGGTGCATGGCCCGGTACCCAAGTAAACTTCCACTACCCCTTTTAAATTCCTCTTCCACTGCCTCTACTATTTCATCTACGTCTTCTACACCCCAATCTCCTCAGAATTCTTTTCAACTGCCTTACGCTAACCATGGACACTTACGAGAAACAATACAATTTCTTCAGCACTGAGTCTAAGGTTAAAGTAGCTTTCTATCACTTCACCACGTGTAAGAACATTACGTCTGATTGCAGGCAAATAATTCGGAAACACAGCCTTTGAAGTGGTGCAAATAACTGCCTAAAGGACTATAGAGATCATCTTCATGCTTTATTCTGCGCGAACAAACTGAAATGGGCGTCGCATACCCCTTCACATCGACGCCATGTTTTGCAGTCCACGAGGGATCGCATCTCAGTGAGCCCGCGATTAACGGTAGCCAAACAAGCACTAAAAGTGGCACCAAAAGTGGCACCAAAAGTGGCACTAAAAGTGGCACTAAAAGTGGCACTAAAAGTGGCACTAAAAGTGGCACTAAAAGTGGCACCAAAATGAAAAGTGCGTGTGTCCCTTATGGGGCTCCGTAGAAAACCCTTACTTTAATGCACAAATTATAGGACTAATTGGTTTATTCAAGTATAGATGAAATTCTATTCTTTTATACAACACTTAAGTCAAATTTACCGACTTAATTTCTAGTTTTAACCGTCATTCTGAAAAATTAACCGTCAAGCGTCAAATGGCTTAAAATTTAACCGTCAACCGTCAAAACGACTTTTTTTTAACCGTCAGCCGTCAAACATATCCCCCCCATTGAGACCCTCTCTCAAGGACTCAGTGGAAATTCGCCGCTTAATACAAGTTAGCCGCTTAATACATGTTCATTAAAAATACTTTGTGGGCGCAGTCAAATGTCAAATTTTATTAACCCTCGGACATACGCGCAAACGTTTATCCCCACCGTGGTAAACCCCCTTGGGTTTTTGCGATGTTGCAATACTTCGGAAATATTTTACATCCAATAGATAGCCCGCGATGTGCTCTACAAGAGAAGGTAATATTATGGGTTGTGACGCTGCTGAGGATCCGTGACGTCATCCAAAATGGCCACCAAGACGGCCGCCATCTTGGATTTTACTAAAATTTCAAATTTTTCGGGAAAAAGTAGAAATTGCAAATATTGTTTGCTAGAGTTACAAAATAACATACAATTAAATATTTTGATGCTTTTGTTAGCATTTTATAGATTTTTTCACCGAAAAAAGGTGAAAACACGCATTTTTATTCAAAAATGGCTTGACCACATGTTACTTATGACGTCATATCTTGTTACCATAGCAACCGGTTGTCGCCAAGCTTTACCAAAATGTGTCTCAAGGATAAATAAACAGCTACTGAAAACGGCATGTGCTAATCTTAAATGGTCTTGAAAATATCGGAGAAAAACCCTAAGCGGGTGGGTGGCAACCCCCCCCCCCCACCACCCCGCCTTGTACGTCCGAGGGTTAACGTACAGTATTATAACACAATCAAGCGATCTCTGCCTTGTAACTGTGGTGGCATTTGTTCACAACAACCCTAAGTTACAAAACTCTAGTCAAAGAGTTACATGTAATCTAAGAGTTGGATGTTGCACATAACTGCCCTGTAAACCATAATTATTCCCAGCCTAATAAAAAGACAAACGAGTATAATGGATCCTTTTTAAGTGAAATAAAATCGTAAAATGAAATATGGGTTTTGGTTTCTATTCAAGTGTGGCCGCTTAATCCAGGTAAAAATAACAAAGACAGATAACTGCTAATTGTCGGCTGTGACCTTTTAATAGAGTTGGCCTTTTAATACAGGTAGCAAATACAAAGTTTGAATGGGAAAAATTTGGGACTGTGAAAACTGGCATCTTAATAGAAAGGGTGGCCACTTAATACTTAACTATTATAGCGCGAAAGTGCGCGTCATATCGCCTAATACTTAGCCGACGAGGCCGTGGGCCGAGTCGGCTGAAATTAGGCGATATCACGCAAGCTTGAGCGCTATAGTTTTATAATTCAACACATTGATAACAAAGCACAGTTTGAAGAAAAAAATATCGCCGACAAGCCTTTTATTAAAAAAAAAGCTTACAAATGTTTTACCGCGCGAAACTTGCAACATCACAC
>JAJGOT010000073.1:1605000-1680000 GCA_022457155.1 Cladopsammia gracilis
TGTGAACGCAATTTAAACAATTGCGAAAAGAAGCCTGAAAAAAATTATATATGAATTATATATATGAAAAAAATCATATATGATTTATTTCATATATATCATAATTCACATTCACTCCTTTCACGGGAACATATGAACCTACAATTGACCTGCTCCCAACGTCAGTGGCTTCATAGCTCAGTTGGTAGAGCATCGCACCGGTATCGCGAGGTCACGGGTTCGAACCCCGTTGAAATCCTGAATTTTTTTCAGGCTTCTTTTCGCAATTGTTTAAATTGCGTTCACAACTGCGAGGATCATTCTTCATTTGATTTCATTTCCGCAGTTCATATATGATTTATTTCATATATATCATGATTCATATGTTTATATTTTATTATGAGAAGATAATTTAACTGAAAAAACTTCTTATCCTTCTTTGGCCTTAATCTTGTGTCCTTTCCCGTCATTCACATTTACATCCAAACCCGGTGGGATACTGTTCCCAGAAAACATGATCGGAGCCGTGCCTAAATCCGTAAATCGTGCCTACATCCATAAATCATGCCTAAATCGTGCTTAAATCGTTCCCAAATTGTGCCTTAATCATGCCCGAATCGTGCATAAATCGTGCCAAAATCGTGCCCAATTCGTGCCTAAATCATGCCCAATTCGTGCCTAATATAAATCGTGCCTAACTCGTGCCTTTCTGATTTCCATGCGTGTTTATGCACGAATATCGAGCATGAATTGAAACAACGATTTCGTGTGTATACACGATGTTACGACCGTGATCATCAGTACCGTGCACGAGGCCAGTAATAAATCAATTTCATTATTATCAATATTTGTCTCTTTCTACTTTTATACCTCTTCTGCTAAAGGCTGGTATTTCCCTGGTGAGCCACTCCTGGTACGTATTCTTTGTCCACCCTCTGCTCCTATAAAAGTTAAGATGAGACATACACTGTACCTGTATGCTGAAAATAGTTTTTCTTACTTAGAAGGACAATGTGTCTTTTCAAACCTCCATTTTTTGTCAATGGGCATTTTTATTTTACAAAAATGGTTAGACAAATTCTGCCATTTTGGATTTTTTCCGAGACACAATATATTAGCATACATTCCATAATGTGCAATAAGAAAGTTTTAAAGTTTGCAATGCATTATAGGTCAATTTAAAATTGTACAACATTTTCTGAATTGTTTGCCGGTGATGCCGTATAAAGGTCCATTCATGACTTTCATGTATTTTAATCCATTTGGTCTGTTTTGTATATTTTCAGGATGTCAATAAAACTGACTTGTACAAATACTTACAAGTAATACTTGTAAGTATTACATATAAGTTAAGCATGACGTTGGTAACCCAGTAGCAAAACCCAGAAAAATACAGGTATTGAAGAGGTTCAGTGTGCCAGTTGGTTCACAGCTTTTATGTGGCTCCATATGGGTCAATCTTCAGTCTTTGGTACAGGAGGTATACAGAAGTGGTATAAATTTGTTACACATATATGTCACTATATATATATCCTGTGCCCAAGTTCAGGAGTTGCCATAAAGCCATTATGGTAACAACCGGGAGGGCACATTGTATACATGATTGTATGTTACGCTCACTGTTCATACAGTTTGAGCACTCTCTGGATTGGGTGGAGAGCCTCGTAAGAGGTGTTCACTATTGGCATATTGCTTCGCTCACTGCTCGCAGTTTGAGCACTCTCGTGACTCCACAATGCAATCCAACAATGTGTAACCGTACATCCTGTGCCCAAGTTCAGGAGTTGCCATAAAGCCATTATGGTAACAACCGGGAGGGCACATTGTATACATGATTGTATATGTATGTATATATGTATATATATATTACTTACTCATATATATATATATATATATATATATATATATATATATATATATATATATATATATATATATATATATATATATATATATATATATATATATATATATATATACCCGTTTGCAAAAAAAATGACATATAAAAATAAAAATAGAAATACATATACAGCTGTTGTGTTCGCATCACAAATGTGGCGACAGGCGGTAGATACCTTTTCACAGTAACTACAATACCCTTTGTCAAGTGTTCATTACGGGGGCGTCAGCACCATTGTTCACGGAAAACATTGTTGAGTAATTTTACAGATTAAATTATTCAATGCTTGAATATAAACAAATGAGCCCCAGACAATTTATTGACTCGAGCCTATGCTTCTTTTAAGGCATTGCGGATATTAGCAACGACTTTCCCTCTTCTCTCTCTTCTCTGTGATTTTCGGGCTGATCGGGCTCAAAAACCCGAGTTTGGGCTTGTTGTAGTGAAATTGCTGTAATTTTCGTTGACCACCTTTTCAAAAATTCGGCTATATATATAACAAGTGAACGAGATACCAAACGCCCCCAGAAGAAACAGTCCGCCAAAACCAACGGCTACAAATCTCACGAGAAAGTGCCAGCCCAGAAAGATGACCGGGACATCTCCTCCGTAAAAGGAAAAATTAAGAGCTCGGAAGAGGCAGTAGAGAAACTGCAGAACCACCTAGACAAAGGCACTTGCCCTAAGACACTCAGATACACGGCGCGGGCGAATATTGCGCCCAACGAAGAGTTTAAGAAGGAGATTGGCACAATCCGCAAAAATGCAGAACGTGAGATTGTTAGCTCACTGGTGAGGTTTCACCACAGACGAACTGAGAGACTTACGATTATGTTGAAGAGACTTCAACAAACAAAATCTCGTACGAATTCTTCCTCAAATGTAATTTTCAGGCAGCATTCAAATAGAACGCGATCGGCGCCTAGAGAGAGCAATGTTAGCGAAGTTGACAAACTTATTGTATCAATCAAAGCCGCAAATAATAAACAAGGTGAATCTTATCCCCATGTGTTATCTGAGTCTTTAGAATTAAGGGGAGAAAAGAAAAATATTACAAAGCTCAAAACGGCGACAAACCGTAAAAGAAAAGAGCGGAAAAGGAATAAGGATAGAATAAACACAATCGAGTCACACAAACAACACATCAAAAACCTGTCAAACGTACAACTGACAGATGAGCAAGCTTCTCTGCTATCCCGGGGTTTAAAATTCATTCCCACGCCCGAAACAAAAGAGAATAACATCAGGCGTGAACTCCTAAGAGATTTTAATCTCTTTGCGAGAAGAATACGCCTCCAGTACATATACTACGGGAAAGAAAGCGAGCCTCATCCATTCCACGTCAAATCTGACTGGGAACCACCAGTCCAACCTTCAGTGGCTTTAGAAACCTCTTTAGAGAAGGTCAAATTGGAGCTCGCAAAGATTAAACTAAACAAACCAAAATATAACCTCACACCCGGTGAACACAGAGCACTAAAGGAACTATCGCGTTACAGAAACACGATAATTTAAAAAAGCTGATAAGGGAACCACAACAGTCATAACAAGTAGAGATAATAAAATCGACTTGGGCCTAGTCCAGCTTAATGAAAGACATAACTATCAACCCCTCGCTCAACCAATGGTTGAAAGCACAGCAAGAAAAGTTAAGCAGTTGATTAAAACGCTACTTCAGGATGGCCACATTGACATCATGACGGCCAAGTGGCTCTCCCTTACGCCTAATCCTCCGCGTATTCCTGTTTTTTTTTTTACACACTGACAAAAATTCACAAACCGACCCCAGTCGGAAGACCTATAATATCGGGGATATCTGAGCGGATATCTGCATTTGTAGATAGTCTCATTCAGCCAATAGCACAAAAACAAGACTCGTATATATCTTAAAGATACGGCACATTTTCTTAACTTTATTGAGAATACAAAATTGCCTAAAAATACCGTCCTAGTTTCAATGGACGTTACAGGCCTCTACACTAACATACCACATGAGGAGGGGATAACCACTGTATGCCATGCATACGAAGCTTTCTATGGAGAAAAAGCCCCTGTACCTACTAAGAATTTAAGATAAATGCTTTACCTCATTTTGAAAGAGAATTCATTCCAATTTTGCGGTAGCAATTGCCTTCAAACCCATGGGACTGCTATGGGCACAAAAATGGCCGTTGCTTTTGCCAACATTTTTATGGCCAAAATAGAGAAGCAAATACTTAGACAGAGCTGCACAAACCCGCTTTTTTGGAAAAGATACATTGACGATGTGTTCTCTTTGTGGAACACAAGTCTAGATGAAATAGAGAGGTTTGTAGAGGAGGCAAACAACTCCCACTCTACAATAAAATTCACGGCTGAATTGTCGGAGACAGAGATCACTTTCTTAGATACAAAAGTTTACAAAGGTGTTAGATTCAACAACGAATCTATCCAAGACGTCTATTCGTGTCACCCACCGGGTGTTAAGAAGGGCTTTGTGAAAGGAGAAGCGCTAAGACTCCTTAGAACTAATTCTTCTCAAACCACCTTTGAGAAAAACATCCAAAATTTTGAATCGCGCTTAAGGAACAGAGGCTACCCAGCCACGATTGTGAGAAAGTACCTCTCAAAGGTTAAATTCGCAGACAGAAAAACAGCCCTCCAACAAATAAATAAATCTGCACGTAGAAAACTATTACCTTTTGTAACGCAATATCACCCAGCACTACCTAGCCTTAAGAAAATACTGATGGGGAAATGGCACCTTATACAGAACCAACAATACCTAAGAAAAATATTTAAGGAGCCTCTCCTCATATCATATCGCAAGGGTAAATCCCTTAAAGACCTTTTAGTCAGAGCTAAGCTATGAAGGTTAATAATTTTAATGCGAACAGCAGGAGTCGTGCAGGCCCGTCAACGTTTTATTCACTAAAAATTGCGAGACATGTTATACGGACTTTTGATATCTAACAGGACCGCTTCTTGGGACTAATAAATTTTAAAATCAATGTCGAACGAAATTTCAAACTCAGTGTTCATTTCTTCCTTGAGATGAGAGGCCAAAATTTCACTTCACGAGAGATCGCATTTATCTGGGTCCAAATCAAAATACACAATGCGCGGTGCATTACAGTAAATGACGATGGGCCTTTAAATGGCGTGTTTAAATTTTGGTAATGGTAAATAAACGTCTGAAAAATTGAAGTGTGCAGCTACAGAAGCGGCCCATACGTGTTTGAAATCTGATAGTCTTCTCCGAGTGACAAACCGGTTCTCTCTAGTTCCCGCTAAAACCAAAAATGTGCGCAGTAGACAGATTCTGATTGGTTTTACCTTCTTGAAGGAGACAAAAATAACTTTCTAGAGGAGGCAGGGGCTTGTTCGCGTACACTAAAATATGCGTGCATAAATTTGCATGCACAAATGTGAACCAAAAACAAGAAAAACGAAGCCGAAACCTCACCTCATGCCACAATTCAAGGGAGGAGATCCAGTGATCCAGGGATGGCTATTATTCAAGAAAATAAGGAATCAGTCCTTTTCCGAACATTTTCGCCTTGGGCACGACCATTGTTCCTTTAATTTCCAATCAAAATTTCCAGAAAATTTTCTCTCGATTAATAATAGGACACAAAGCAGAGCAAAGAGACGTTCAATCCATGAACATCTTTTAAGCACCAACCTTCAGGTTGAATGTCAACTGCATAAGTTACCACTTAACATAACCACAGATTAGGACAATGATAAAGGTGTGGTTTACAATCATGTACAATTCATTTTGCTTTACTCAAAATATTTTAAAGTTTACTGAATGCAGATTGAATTCTATTTAATTTATTTAAATGATTATTTTAACTATTTTTTAACAAAAATACTAATTTAACCCTTTACCTCCCAAGGGTGCCATAAAATATCAAAATTCAAGAAAAATCTCAAATTTAAGTTCATAAAAATGCTGCAAAAGGCTTGCGAAGGGTTTGCAAAGGGTTTGTAAAATGGTTGTGAAGGTTTCGAAAAGGGTTTCCAAAGGGTTTGCGAAGCATTAAGGTTTGGCAGATTAATGAATAATTTAGAAAAGTGAGTCTTGTTTCTCTAACAGAGATGCATGAGCGCCTCCGATCGAAGAATAGGCATTGAACATGTTACGTACGAGCGTGAGCGCTGTGGTTATAAATTTAAAAAAATAACCTCGAATTGCTTCATAATACCTACATGTATGTTAAAACAGTGCTTGCTATGTTTGTCGGACATTTTGAAGCTTTAAGCAATTCGGAAGACCGAAGACGAACGAAAGAAGCCAAAGAAAAGAATTTGTAAACAAGCGACCATCTTGGTTAACCATTCGCAGTGTTGATGATGGACGGACGGACGGACGGACGGACAGACAGACAGAATATTCTCTACCTCAATAACTTTTATTTCAACACGATAGTGATTAAAGCGTTGCCGCTTATGGGGTCGTGTTTGAGTCGAAGAGTTTGAGTCCAACACTTTTGCCTCCGTTTTCCAAATTACTAAGATTAATTATTAGCTGAGTACTTTGCAGAAGGAAGAAATACTAGCGCCAGCGAACATGGCGAGTCTAGATCGAGCCATTGTACCTTACTTGCAAAGTCGCCTTCGATCTCCCTAGAAAAATAGGGAAGAGGAAGGAGACTCTGCCAACGGCCTCGACAATTCCTATTCAGCATGCTCCAAAATCGAATGCAACCGAGCCTCGCTCAGCCTCGCCTTCAAACTATGCTTACTTCCGGGCTCGCGTACAATATTTGGTAGTCGCATCCTTTCTGTAGAGAAATTGCGCTCTCCATGTCGACTTCACAAGCTTTAATCCCCATCCTCTCGTAGGAACTTATTTGGTTGGTGATTAAGGAATTCAGAGGGAAGATCACAAAGAGCATTGGTTCAGTTGGGAACTGGTTTTCCATTACCCCTATTTTGCCTGGGGGGGGGGGGGGGAGGACAAAGTGCCCACGCTAACTTTCAACTCATAACTTCGCTAATATGTATTCAAACGCCATCAAACTTGGTGACTTTTTCCTAAAATTTATCTGGCAACAATTTCATATGACATCTTATTGATCACGTGACTTGATGTTTCCATGGCAACAGGATTTTGACAGCCATGTTTTTCTTAAATTTGGATATTTTTACCTTTAAATGAAGAAAAACAATGTTTATCGGTAGAACTTTTACATTTTAACGTCATTTATCGTTTATTTATTGGTTTTCATTAATTTTGAGTCAGTTTGGACGGTTTTTAAGAGGTTTTGAAAAATTTCAGAAATCCAAGATGGCGGCCGTATAACTAATTCCAAAGACTTCTGTAACTATGCAAGGACCACTTGAACAAACAGTAGCAAAATGTAGGTGGATCTTTGTGCAGATCAGGATCAGCAATGAACTAAACAATTAGCCTATCATGTATCAGCATTTTATCTTAGCCCATTGTAAATATTGTAACCGTTTGTTCCCATCTTCACTTAGCTTTCTTATCCCTGATGAAGGTTAGTTTTGTCTAACCGAAATACTGGGCAAATATTATTAAAAGAAATCAAACGAATTTAGCTGTCTGGTCAGCCTTGCATGTATAACTAATTACCTAATAACTACGACATATGACGTCATCGTTCCATTGTGAGGACCGCAAAGGAGACAGTTTTGGACGTACTACTAGGTTTTTTGGACGTACTACCAGGTTTCATTGTCATAGCCTTAATGTTCTTGAGCCCAGGCAAAATAGGGTTAATGCAAGTTCTTTCGCAATCACAGGGCAGATTTGATAAAATTGGCGATTTTCCATGACCGGTCGGGAGACCGACAAGCGTATCGTTGCCGCACAGAAAGCTACACAGAGACCTTGTTTGTGGTTCCGTGAGACTTGAAATATGGCCGAATTTAACTTTTGAGAGTGCAGAATTCGCGCTTTCTCAAAGACTTCCTAAGAAAGCGAACCGGCCGCCATATTTGTCGATCAAATGGACTTGCACACAACATACCGGTGGGCGCGCAAAAAAGACAGTGATTCAAAGAGTGATCATGCGCAACAGTGAAAACCGATTTAAATTTATTTTTTTAAAATTTGACCACCTCTAAACTGGACAGACTCGTCCATTCCTTGGATGAGCGGCAAACATTTATTAATCTTATTAGTATTATTTACACTAGTATAGTTATAGTATAACAGTTTTGCTAGTATAGTTATAGTATCACAGTTTTGCCACTATAGAGTTTGAGCACTCTCTGGATTGGGTGGAGAGCCTCAGAAGAGGTGTTCACTATTGGCATATTGCTTCGCTCGCTGCTCGCAGTTTGACAACTCTCGTGACTCCACAATGCAATCCAATGAGTTGCCATAAAGTCATTATGGTAACAACCGGGAGGGCACATTGTATGCATAATTGTATGTTATGCTCACTGTTCATACAGTTTGAGCACTCTCTGGATTGGGTGAAGAGCCTCATAAGAGGTGTTCACTATTGGCATATTGCTTCGCTCACTGCTCGCAGTTTGAGCACTCTCGTGACTCCACAATGCAATCCAACAATGTGTAACCGTACATCCTGTGCCCAAGTTCATGATCAGGAGTTGCCATAAAGCCATTATGGTAACAACCGGGAGGGCACATTGTATATATATATATATATATTTATAATTCAACACATTGATACACTGCCCAAATATGGTCAAAAAGTTATCGATATGCGTTGTGTCTACATGACATATAACCAGCGATGGCGGTAATTTTCGCATTTTGAAGGAAAGTGAAAATGACTGCTGGCTGCAATTTCGTGTTTTGGGGCGAAAAAGTGCGTGAACTATTAGTTAAAAAAAGGAAAAGAAAGAAAAAAAAGAGCAGAAAAGAAAAGAGAAAAAGTATTGTTCACATGATTGGACAAAAAAGGCGCGAAATTTTCGCGTTGTCGCGGTCGCGGTACTGGTCGCAGTGTTTCTTCGTAGCTGAATGAAAACTGGTTCAAAGTTTGACCGCTCGACAAGGAGTGAATGAAGGAGCACAATTTTCGTAAAATTCCTTTGGTAATCACCTCGGGAATATGATATAGGCTTGATGCTTCCTCAGAATAGTTTCTGATCTCGTCATTACGGCTGTAGGAGCTAAGAAACGAGCAAGTTTGTAAACAACATTGATCGACTCAGCTCGTACTTCGATGTTTGAAAATTTGGTGCTGATGGAAGGGAATAAAAAGCCAAATCAACTACAGGTATGATGTTTTAACCGTTTCTTGTATCCTTTAGCTGTGAATTTTTGTAAGACATAGTCCAGGCTGCAGTTCTTTCCGACTTTTCGCCGCTATGTTTAGGTTCGTAGCCGTGTGTTTGTTCAATTTGCTTTGATTCTGAATTGACCTTTTCAAGATACGAAACACTTGTAACTAAGACATTCTATGCCATTTTACTGTGTTTTAATTCTGGTAGTCACTACTTTGTCCCGTTCTTTGAGTAGACGAAAGCTCTTCGTAGAAACTCTCAACTGATTGTGTACGCTAAATTAATTTTAGCTTGGCAAAAGTTTCGGCATTCACTGCTTGTTGTTTAAGAAATGGTGCGAGGCAAAATATTGTTGTTAGCCTTTTTACTTAATGAAAGGTTGTATATCTCAATGAATTTTTTTCTCGAAACTGTGATTTGTTATCAATGTGTTGAATTATAAAACAGTTATAGTGTTCAAGCTTGCACAATATTGACAAAGGCGCCACTTCCATTCCTGAACTGTGTGATGTTGCAAGTTTCGCGCGGTGTAAGCTTTTTTTAAATAAAAGGCTTGTCGGCGATATTTTTTCTTCAAACTGTGCTTTGTTATCAATGTGTTGAATTATAAAACTATTATAGCGCTCAAGCTTGCGTGATATCGCCTAATTTTAGCCGACTCGGCCTACGGCCTCGTCGGCTAAGTATTAGGCGATATCACGCGCGCTTTCGCGCTATAATAGTTGAATATATATATATATATATATATATATATATATATATATATATATATATATATATATATATATATAAAAGCATACGAAGTAGTTAAGATTGTTAAAACATTTTATCTGCTACTCGGAGTTTCACGTGTTGCAAGCAACACGATCATCAGGCAACTGCCAAAAATTCAAAAAAATACAAAAATAGAAATTCAACGGGATACAGAACAATAGATCGTTTGTGTAACTAAATACGTATAAGCGCAAGGTTTAAGTGCGTATATTACAATACAAACATACAGGTTATGGAGGTGTTGAGTAGAAATCAGGGCTCGAAATTAAAAAAAAAGTTCAGTCGCCATTTTGCGACTAGATACGAAAATCCAGTCGCAAGTTCACAAATTTTCGTCGCAAAACTAAGTTGCAACAATTAGTTAAAAAAAGTAACTTTGACTAACAAATGATAAAACAAGACTGTGATTTTATTACTTCAACCGTATTGGTCGCAATTTCGAGCCCTGGAAATTTGTTCGCGTGTCTACATTTTGACATCAATTCGCTCCTCTTATTTAGCGAAGCCATATTGGGTTTGCAGATGATAAAAAATTTTTCCCATAAGCATAAACTGCACTTTTTGCTTACATTTGTATATGCGATGGTTTGTTTTACTTTTCTCCATGTGATGTTGTACTTGATATTTTGATCTTTAAGGCTCCATATATATTTACTGAGTTCGGTTACGTGACTATATCTATCGTGTTTGAATGAGCATATATGATTGTTATATCTAACTTTAAATGTAGTGTCACACAGTCCGATATACTCCGATATACTCCGAGTAGCAGATAAAATGTTTTAACAATCTTAACTACTTCGTATGCTTTTATATTGTTCCGGTTTATCCAGTTGAGACGTCACCGCTTTCCCTGATTATTGCCAACGAGGCGGCCGACGCAAGAGGGTCGGCCGTCGAGTTGGCAAATCATAGAGCCGTGCGTGAGTACAGGAGAAAAATCTCATCTCAGCGTAAGGGACCTTTTTTTGACCATATTTGGGTGTAAGTAAACCATGACGTCACGTGACGTCACGTTCTTGCAGTGTCGCCAGCTTGTGAGGTTTTGCTCTTTTAGAGGTGAGTAATCTTACTTTTCCTTTTTAAAAGGGCTTTTGGTTGCCTTATGTATCTGTAAATTGAGTTGTAAGCAGCCGCTGATCAAGAAATAGGGTTATACCAACAAATTTCGGACAGAACCAGCGTGTTCGATTCTCGATTGAAAACCAGCGTGTTTGTTTCGAACCAGCGTGTTCGCTTGTCAGTTTCGAACCAGTCCGTTCTTTCGTCGATTGGCACGTTTACAAAGATTTAGATCAAAGAATTGAGCAGATTACTAGAACACATCTTATAGCACAAAGAATCACCTTGAACGCCAGCGTTGCGTAATTAAAACCACTGACAACTTGGATAAAGCGCGGGTAGACAAATATAAGCTTAAGCTTCTTGCTTGATCACTAGCTGCGTTCAATACGTTTTATTATCTGGTTAATCGCCGTTACAAGCCGACAACTACATGCAGGGTTCTTTGGCTTAGCAGACATTGCTTTTCAGGGTTCATTCAATGTTAAATACAGTGCTGTTTTGCAAAGCACTTGCGCTTTTGAAGCGGAAAGAAACCGAAACTATAAGCTTAAATTCAATCCTCAATTGTTTGCCTTTCATGAATTTTTATTTCGCCAGGTTGAAGAAGGATAGAACAGCCAACAAAAACTTCAGCTGCGAAAAATTCACCACCATTATAAGATGTAAACTGCACGTGTCTTGTGATCCATTTCTCGCTGTCAAACAATCGCGTTGCTGAAAAAGACTCGAGAAGAATTGAAGATTTTCCACCGAATGCTGTACTATTCCTGAGAAACCAGTCATCGTAAGTTTCGCTTGCGCTAGTGAATGTATGTGTCTCGGGCGAAAATAACCTTAAAGCGATCACTTCTTCATTTAATTTTCTTTTCTGTGTTACAGATATAGAGGAATAAAACTTGAATATTTTCGTTGTGTCTGATTGCGAGATGTTTTATGAAATGGTCACGTTGTGTTAATGAAAGGTTTCAAATTACTTTTGACATTATGCAAATTGCGAAAATTTCTTACCACAACTGAAAAAGTATATTTGAAACGGCTAAATTTGTTTTTCTCCTCCAGAATTATCAATTCTGTCGTTAACTTCGATTAAATTGACAAGTTATATTCAATTTTTTATTATTATAATGGCGGGAATATGTCGTTTTAACCCCGGGTCTGGAGCAGGCAAAATAAACAAAAGATTCACGGCTTCAAGTGTCGGAAACACAAACCAGTTACAAAGATAAATTTAGCTAGATACAAGATAACTCAAACTAATAACAACCACCAGGAAATTCAGATATAGGCCTTTTTTTTAAATCAAGAGCGGTAAGTATATTAAACTGAATAGGCTTGGATTTGTATACGGGTAGCCCAGTTTACGCTCATAAAGCGTCTAGTTCTTTATTGAAACAGTTACTCGATATTCTTGTTTTACAGTTAAGGTTACAGTGTACCTTCAGATCGAAAATTTATTGAAAAATTTTTTTTGGCGTTAAAATAAAGTTTACAGAATGAACTTTCATCCCAAAAAAAAAAGTATCGAAAAATAGTCAAAATTGACGGAGAAATGACGGTGTAACTTTTGTGGGCGGAGTTTGTTTATTAAGCGATATGTTTTTTTATGCGCCGTTTTCTCAAAGTTAATTTTTCGCTTGTTGGGGACACTTTAAAGAGCTACAACTCAAAGGGAATTTGTTCGATTTTCCTTAAATTTGGACAGAAGCTAGGCAAACATATAATCAACAAAAACGTGTCGGCGAATTTCTTAATTCCGAAAACTTTTTCGTCAAAAGGCATTTCCGTGCGATCATTCCAATTTTTTTTCTCCCCTTTTCGAAAATATTCTGTAACTTTTCACTGCAATTGAATATGGAAAATCGCCGACACGTTTTTTTAGCGCTTCGTGTCCGGAAACCCGAGAACAAATCAAATTAGCAAAATATAACTAGGTTATCTTAAAGATAGTGATTGCTGCGCACGTAGGTGATTAGGCCTGGATAAATTCTGCTCATAAAATGGCTTATCCTGTCTGCCGGCAAGGCTCGTAAAAATCGCTCATTCTGCTCGTACACCTAAATTCTGCTCGAATTCTGCTCGGTACTCGAAACATTTTCGGTCCTTCTGGCCTTATGTATTTTCGCAAATATGGAAGCCCTAAACAACTGTATTAGCGCGCGCTAAAATAGAGAATTAATGTCGTCAAATTGCGTCAGCAAAGTACAAATTAAAGTTCAAAAATGAAAAAATTCAAACTTGAAAAGTTAAAATAGAACGAAATGTCGCTCAAAAATTGCGCAAACACAAAATGTCACATTTCCGATATATGTATTTGCTCTTCATCAGGTTTCTTCTTTCGACCATGCGATTGCTGACTCGAGAAAAATTACTACGTTTAGTAACTCGAAAATATTCATCGTTTTCTCTCAAAATGACAATTTTACTCGCCATGTGATCGCGACATTAATTCGCTATTTTAGCGCGCGCTACTGAATACAGTTGTTTTTCGCTATTTAGCGCGGCACCCCTAAAAGTAACCAAAACCGAGTTTTCTAAATATTTCTCAAAAACTATTGATAACAAGAAAGAAACAGTTAATAAAATATTTCTTACAAAGTAAATGCACATTCAAAAATGTCATTTCCTTTACCATAGCTTTTCAATAATTCTTGAAAATTCTTAGAAAAGTCTGCAGATTGTGAATTCTGAAGCAAGACGTGCTCTCACTTTGTGATAAATCTGGATAAATGTATCCTGTCAGGGGCGTAGCTACCTGTACGCACGTACGCACGTGCGTACCTGAAAAAGTCGAAAAAATAAGTAAAAATGAATAAAGTGTAGGACCTTGATTTGGTGATGGTGCGTACCTGTGAAAAAGTCCTGGTTACGCCCATGGCTGATTTAATCGCTTTCAGCTCTCTTACCTACTAATATACCAAGTGTAAAGAATACTCACCTTCAGAAGCGATCGAGGTCCGACAATATAAAATACTGTTTGCATGTGTTTAACGGAAAGCGAATGACACAAATAAAGGCACGCATCAGCATGACGCACGCAAAGAGTTGTGGGACAGCGTTTCCTAGGAAACCATTGCATCTTCAGCATGGCTCGCAAAGGATTGTGGTAAAAAAACAGCGATTCCAGATTTTTTCTGCCTTTCTGGATTATGAACTGCTGCTCCGCTCACTTCGTTCGCTGCGCAGCAATAATCGCTTTGAGTTATAGCGTTTTAAAGCTGATTCGGACGTTCGAATTTAGACGTCATAAAAAATTCGACAATTCACTTTATTACCAAATGATTTCCATATTTAGATAGCCAGCTCTATAAGCTTTAATTTGGTATCGGGGTTTAGGTATATTAAATGTAATCTTAAGACGCTAGAGCTGTTATGCTGGAGACACCCCCGAAGGTACACTGTAACCTTAATTCTCAACTAGAGAAATTCATGTGCACACTTATTCAAACAATACTAGAACAACCAGTTAACCTACGGAAACACTTCAATATCACAAGATATAACTTCCAACATGAGTAATACTCCCTCAACATTCCACATTTAAAAAACATGATACAAATTGTGGCCTCTTGTCCAAAGCCTCTTGTCACAGTTGTTTTACACTCTTCCCTTTCCTACTTTTATTTAAAGTATAGATTTCACCCGTGTGTCAAACTTTCACACATTCCAAAGACATTAAACGATTTTGCCTCGTTGGCACTTGCCGGAAGGCACAACTAGTTTATATATATATGTATACTGTTATCTTTTAGGTTAGATTAAATTTAAGTGCACGGCATGTCTAAAAAAGCAGTTTTACTGAGCCGTTTTACCGTGTTGAAATAAAGCTAATTGATTGATTTTGATTGATTGATTGATTGATTGATTGATTGATTGATTGATTGATTGAAACCAAAGAATGTCGAGGCCGTTAGCAGAGTCTCCTTCCCCTTCCCGATTTTTCTAGGAAGATCGAAGAAGTCTCTGCAAGCAGGGTAGAGTTATTGATGCACGCTACATTTACAACAGTGGGGTACTAAACTTATACTTTTTTATGTGAGATAGGCTTTGCTGGCTGTCGAGAACATGGCAAGAATCATAATTTATTGAAGCAGGTTTCCTTCCCGCGGTGATGCAAACGATTGCCGAAAGATCAATTCGGTTGATAGCTCAATCTAATTTGTCTGTCCCGTTAACAGCTTGAGTTTGTAGACGTCTGAAAAGCGTTCGCAAAGGGTTTGCAGAGAGCTTGCAAGGTTTGAAATGGGTTTGTAAAGGGTTTGTCAAGAGTTTGTAAAGGTTTTACAAAAGGTTTGCGAGGGTTTGAAAAGAGTTTACGAAGGGTTTGCGAAGTGTTTGAAAAGACCGGTTTGTGAAGGGTTTGAAACCCGGTTGGAAAGGGGCCTCAACCCCCCCCCCCCCACCGCACCCCCCCTCCAACCCCAACACCCCCCCCCCCCCCCCCTTCATAAAAAAGCTTTTTTCGATAAGGCGTGTTTTCCTATGGAGGGTGACATATCGTTCCTTCAGGTCCACCAAAATGCCAGATGGTTCATGTACATACTGTAACAGTTACGAATTGACCAGCTACCTGGCCAGACAGTTCTGAAATATAGTGGAATACCATATACATAAACCCACCTGGTGATGCTTGTGGCGTCGCAGGATTAGAGTTGGATGAAAAACCTGGGTTGCGTGATGCTTGTGAACTGGGTTGCGTTTCTTGCAATGGATGAACTTGATTTCCTAGCGGACATAAAAGAAAAATATTATTAAGAGTTACATGACTGTATAGGTGCCAGAAATAATTTCATTGGTACAAACAAAATGGAAAGAAAGTAAAGGACCACCTACGGGTTGGGGTTCCACTCAACAATCTTAAAAAGAACACTGTTACAGGTACAACAACAAACGCAACAACAATAATTATTACTCAAAGTTTAACTTATTTTGTTAATTCATTCTTTCATTTATTCAGCTTTCTTAATTTGGTAATCCCACAGTTGTATAAACACCATTGCAAGTCAGGCAGGTTTCTGTATTAAATGAGGTTGCTGAACTTATAACTTAGTGGTTGAAACACAGTACCCTTTGTACCAGGAAATATGATCCCACTGGCATAACTTTTATTTTTCGGAGCCACTTCAAAGAAAATAAGAGTCTCCCCAAGGTGGTTATTTGTCACCCTAACCTGGTCATATATATGTAGGATATAAGGATATCAGATATGTAGTTTATTTTCCTAACGAACAGACCACCACTGAAGAAGGGCAAAGTCCGAAACACTTTTTTTTTACATAACTTTTGGCAATAAATTATAGTTTTAATAATTTTCAAATTCTCATGTATTTATCCAAGTGCCTCACAGTTAACAATTTTTTTAGTTCCAATTTCAAGCACTTACTGTAGGGTACAGACAATAACATTTCGATACATATTCATGCGCTTGTGCATGTGGATGCCAATTATAGAAGATTATACTGAATATGAAATATGATTTATAATAATGTAACCTGTAAAGGGGGGGGGGGGGAGGGTGGGACAGTGGCTGGTGGGAAAGTGGAAAGTGTACAAGCTCCACCACTTTGCTGGCCAATACCCTTTCAACCCAATACCTGGGCAGGACAGGGAATATTCACAGACTACAGCTCATGTTCAAATCCCTGTCACTAAGGTAAAACTTGTAATTATTATATGGGTTATCATGATACTTACTTACCAACCCTAGCAGTGCGAACGTTTTTCTTATAACACACACAAAATGAAACAAGTAGAATAACAAGTAGACCAACAATTGGAGCAACAATTAGAGCAACTATTCCATGATTTGTTGGTTGGGTTGTTGTTGGTTGGGTTGTTGTTGGTTCAGGGACCACATTCCTTATCCGGTCTTAGACTACAGTGTTGATCTGTAGCATTTAAGCCTTGATTGACACACTCTGGTTGTATTTCATCTTTTCCATCATTACAACAGTGCGAACACTGTTGACAGTTATGTGGGGCCTTCTTGGCAAAGTAATAACCCTTGGTACAAGTTCCAGTGCAATTTCTATCAGAGGATCTGGTGCAATTACTAGCAACTAATTCATGTGGTACACACTCCTGACAATTTTGGCACGGGGCTGAGTCTTCTTTGTCTGAGAATTTTCCTGAGGGACAGGGATTGCAATCAATGTTTTCAGGTGGGTACATAATGCTGGTTCCACATACTGGAGACAATCCATAACCAGGATGACATTTTTGACAATATAAACAACTTTTCACGCTGCCATTTGACCAGGTGATAGTATATTGGTTTTCCAGACAAATCCTGTCACATACATGAAGTTTCTACCACAAAAAAAGAAATCAACAGTCAGTTATCATATCGCCAAGCTAATCTTACTTACAGGTTAACAAATTTTAACAGTGCTCTCAATAACATCCCATTGCCAATAATGTCAGTTCCAGAAAATATCCCCCACCACGTAAGGTCAAGGAAACTACCAAGGGCTGGGGAGCTCAAAAGCCAAAGTTTCTGGTTGTCTAACTTCGTGGAGAGGGCTACAATTTTATCAGTACGTTTCTGTACTGCTTTAAGTAATAAGATTAAGGTGGCTCCACTGGATTTTTTGGCGACATAACATCCCAACTTTGAACGGCTGATACTTCACTGTCTGAGCTCGGTCAGACAAGCTGAGCTGCTTCACACATATACTATAACGTTTCGATCTGATGACGTCATGGTTTTTGCGTATTAGCAATTTTTATTTTCAACATCTAAACCTAAACTTTTAAAACGACTGTACGCCTCTTATAGTCTAGATGTGTCTTTAAGACTGCAAAGTTTAAACAAATTCTATGAGAGCGTTTTTGAATAAAATTGGGTTGAATATTTTCCATTAAAATGTAAAAATTCGCATTACTTTCTGTTAATTCGTCGATGCTAGAGATTTCCTGACAAATTGAAACAATATTTTTTACCATATATTATTCATGTACCATAAAACTACATTACTTGAAGGTTTCAGCCTGTTTGCTTCACTAGATTTCAGTTGATGTGATCAAACGCAATGTCTTAAATATGCTTATTTTACTCATAGAAGTAACACTTGTTAGGGAAGCGTTTATTTAAAAACTAGTCGATGATTTTTTTAAAAAAATCTTTTGATCTACAGTTTAACACGTATTGCACTCTCTCTGTAAATTTCAAGTGCATTTAATCATTTTAAGGGCGCGAAATATAATTAAAAGTATAAAGGGACTTTTGCATTCGTCTTCCGAAGTTTCATTGCCGTATTATTCATTAAGAAAAATCGGCTTTCGACAAGTAACGCTCGCGCACCATGTTATCAGCAATAGCCCTATGGAGCCACCTTAAGATTGTTAAATAAAGTCTGATATTATTTATTTATTTATTTATTTATTTATTTATTTATTTATTTATTTATTTATTTATTTATTTACTTACTTATTTATTTATTTATTTATTTATTTATATCTGGGTTTTAAATTTTTCCATTGGTGCATTTTCCACCTACCCCAAACTTTTACAAATACCTTGCTTGGAGCTTAAAATCTTTATAATTAAGGCCCAGACATGCACAGTGCAACATCACACGCAACCACAAAATTGCACTATGTGTTTGTATCCACTGCTGAATATGTTGCATGCAACATCATACATAACAAACTTTAACATAAGATCAGCTTCTATTCATGCAACATCTCACAAAACAATCTGATTGTGTGTCCATCATCTGTGATGCTATCCAACATTCATCCTCAAACATTCCTTGTATCGATGAACAGTTGTGTCAGCAATAAATTATTGCATAAAAAAAATATTTTATGTTGCGTGATGATGTATATTTGGCAGTTACGTTAATGGCAAGGTTGTGCATGCCGGACCATTCGATCCTTTCTACTTACCAGTTGCATACAAATGCTTAGTAAACATAACGCAATTGATGGCCGCATGGATGATCTTTGCTGTCAACGGGCTGATTTTCTGTCGCGAAGGTAAAGGGAAAATCAAAATTTACTAGACTATAATTAAAAGTATAAATGTTTATCATTTACACTCTACTGCCCATTTTATTAACACTTGTCAACAGAGATTAAGCTTCGGTATTGTTATCCTGCAGTGCTGTACGTAAGCAAACCGGCCTGTCATTTATTCAATCAGTCCATTCAAAGATCTTTGCTATCATTGCTATGAACGTAATTAGTTTGTAATGATGCTGTTATAGTGGCATGAACAGCTCGGCAAAGAAACCAAGAGAAACCAAGAGTCGACAATGTCTCCCAAGAGCTTTCCACTATGAAGCCACAAATGTGTTGTTTTGTGACGCAAATAATAGCAACTGACTCGTGATCGATTTTCCCGCGGAAATATAACTTGACCTCTAGCATTTGAACTGAAGCTTATCCAGGAGAGAATGTTCGTACATTTTGGTATTATTTTCAGCGTCATTATTCACGCAGTTTCAGAATCAGTCTGTTCAGAGACCTTCAATTTTCTCAAAAGATCGTCAGGCGCCCGAAAAACCCGAGTGACATGACTGCGAACGCAAGGGTGTTGGGCAGATAGAAAACTACTGATTTCGTTTCTCTAACGTTGAGTAATCTTCGGAAAAGAAAAAGAAAGGTCTGTAGACAGACTACTTGAGAATTCTCCCCCACCCCCACACCGACTTTTCGAACAAATAACCCGTTTCCGGTTGAGGCGATGAAAATGTGCTGAACTAATTAAAGTTCTGATAACATTAAATAAAAATTCCCTATTGCAAAACGCCGCCTGCGATTTCGGTCGGCTTGAAAGGGGCCCTTAATTACGAGAAAGACTACTTGAGAATTTTTTTTTCTTTTATTGAAACACACAAAGAAAGACTTTACAATACTATTAAATAACTTACGGTAACGAAAAACCTACCACTTTAACTACTAACGACTTAGTTACTTACATTACAGTACAATACAATACAATTACATTGCTTGCGATACAGTTTCTTACATTACATTACTTGAGAATTCCCCGCCCCCCCCCCCCCCCCCCCTCCCCCTCCCCCCCTCCCCCTTTTATTTTCTGACAAATACTCAGTTTCCTTTAGAGTTCTTTGGTAAAGGAGGATATAACTTTCTTCCGAGCGTGCTTTGGGTAAAATTCCATTGAATGACTTCTGGTGGAAGCGAAGAACGCACTACGCGAAATTTTCCTCGTTTTGCCAAAATATCTGTTAACATGAAGCGTTTTGTAGTGCGAACGACTTTTTTCATCCGCAAAAATTTTCGCATGAGTCACCAAACTTCAAGGACGCCGTCGACTAGCTTTGGAAGCGGGGAATTTTTTGTTAGGCGAGAAAATCCTTTGTTTCGTGACATCCATCTGTTATCGGGTCATCATATTTTAAAACAAATATTTCGCAGCGTACGTGACGGTGTAGTTTCCCACCATTTGTTTCTCGTGAATCGTCGAATGACTCTCTTCCCATTCTTATATGTCTACGGAACAAGGTCTCTGGAAAGTCGCGCTGGTGCAGATGAATTTCAAACCAAGATTCCACATGGAGAAGAAATATCCAATACGGGTGAAAACGAAGACGGTGGCCGCGGCGTCTCCTCAGCTCAATTAAAGCTCTAAAATTCGAGAGGCGAATTATGGCCACCAAAACTAGAAGAAATTGTTGATGTAACAAAAAGAGGTTTTGCATTACAAGCAGAAAACAAAAAAGTGCGATTAAAACATTTCTCGGGAGCATTTTTTTTTTGCTCACAGACTTTGACTCCAGAATTACGCGCGAAGACAAACACACGTCACGATATCTTTAAAAAAACCTTTGAATGCAGAGGTCCACACGACGCAGAAATTAAACTTACTGGTAGTTGCCGGATCTTCCTTGTGAAAGATCTCGTGCCAGGCGTCACTTGAATGTGAAAATACAAAACTGAATGCAAGGCTGGCACTACGGCAAAGGGCAGATTTATTAATGGCCAATATTTCGACTAATTGTACTAGTCTTCCTCAGGGCCAGGGCTATACTGAAAGAAAATATTGTAACGGCTCCTAAAATTTGAAAATTACATGGTTATAAATTATTGGCTAATACACATTTCAACCTACCAGACCACTCTTCCTCGGACATGAGACTCATCCCGCTTGAACTGCAACCTACCATCAATGCTTCCCGTCGAAAAGCACGCGAGGCCTTTTTAATTCATAGAGGGAACACTTTGTCACCAGAAGGCATTAACCGAAAGAACGAACGCTGAACTCAGTTTTATATCACACACTATATATGTCATATATTATTTTTATCTTATGTCTACAAGTGCGCTGTCTACATGTCATGTATTAGCCAATAATTTATAACCATGTAATTTTCAAATTTTAGGAGCCGTTACAATATTTTCTTTCAGTATAGCCCTGGCCCTGAGGAAGACTAGTACAATTAGTCGAAATATTGGCCATTAATAAATCTGCCCTTTGCCGTAGTGCCAGCCTTGCATTCAGTTTTGTATTTTCACGATATCTTTGTTATATGATCTTGGTGTAATTGACATGTTTGGTCTAGCCTGCGAGTTTGGGATATCGCGCGAGCTCGTAATTCGTAATTCGCGCGAGCTCGTAATTCGCAGCTTCGCGGCTCGCATAGCACTCGCGCGCGAAACCCAAATAGTAGAGCCTGCTCGCAGGCTATGTTTGGTCACAAAAAAAAAAATCACAAATTTAAGTGCGAACAGGAAATTGGTGATTACAAAATATTCCATTTTTTTTTCTTTTTGCGAATGTCAAACTACATTTTTCGTTGTAGTGCGAACAGGGCCTTAGTCAAACTTGCACATATGGATTTCCTCGCTTTAAATTAAAGGCACGACAAGAAAACAATAAGTACCTCATTTCTATATAAATGATGGTCCAGGAAATGTTGGGAGTAAACACGTTGTTAAAAAACCCGAAAAAAAAATAATCGTGGCATTGTCCCGTGGGGGGGGGGGGGGGGGGGGGACTCCCATATAAAAATGATGGGGGTGCTCGTCGTACCTTTCAGGGGTCAAAATTTGTAGATTGGTACCGCTTAGGGTACTAAAATCTAAAATGACCACCGTTAGAATTATCGCGGTACCTTTTAGGGTATGAGCCGTAAAAATATGACAGAATATGACATGTGTTGTTTTGAATTGGTACCTCTTAGCTATAGGGGTAAAAATTATTTTGAGCCACGCCCGTCAAACAAGATTCTGGTACCTTTTAGGGTGTTTTTCGAAAATTTCCGACGAACACCCCAGTCATTTTTATGTGGGAGTACCCCACCGCGGAGGCATTGTTTGACTGTTGTCGTCCATGTCTGTGTGCAGTCTAGCTTGGCGTATTTTAAATTGGTTGGATCGATATTATTGACTCCAATTGACTCCACGATTTCATCCAAAATTAACATAATAATAATAATAATAACAATCTTTATACAGGGAGCTCACTTCACTATTGTAGTGGTATTCTGTGAGGCCCTGTGTAAATAAAAATGGTTAAAAACTAACTAAGTTAAAAAGATTAAAAAATTGCAAAATTACGCTAAGAATTATATATGATACACTAAAAGCTATAAAAACATATAAGTTGTAAAAATCTTAGTAAAAAGGTGAAACTTAGGGCTAATTAGATTTAACGATGTGCTTATAGCTTAGGAAATGCCATGTATATAAATGGAAATACCTCTATATATATATTGTTCTTGTTGTTGTTGTTGAATCGGGCACATACACTCTTTCCACAGCTTATACACACATATTTAGTTTCTCTCACATTATGCAGCTGGAAGGCAAAGTTTTCCTCCAGAGAGCCATTTTTTACTCGACTAAACACGGGAAAAGAACCAAAACGGCGTCTTGGACGAATTTAATTCTTAAGACGAAATTAATTCATTTTATACGTCGAGGAATCGTCGAATTTAATTGCATGGGAGGCTTTGAATTAAAAACGTCTGAATTAAATTCGACGATTGCGCGACGCATAAACAGGGCCTAACAGGAGCCAACTAAAAGACGAGGAAGCGGAAATAGTTTGGGAAACCGGAAGTTGATTAAAAAGGCATTGGGAAGAAGAAGAAGTTTAACAAACCTTTCCTACATAAAAACCAACATGCCAATAACGTCGAAACACACCACCCGCCACGCAAAAAAGAATGAAAAGAGGTCAAAGTCTACAATAGCAATCAGCAATCACCATGGGAAACAACAGACAGACTTGACCTCCCGTCCGCCGTGTGAGGCATATTCGAAAGTCAACACTAAAATGTCTGACTCCCGTTCAAAACATATGGAAGGAGCAAACGGCATTATAAACATGATTTAAAAGTCGTGAAGGTCTATGCTTAAATCACACAATTTATACCTTAGAAATCATCACAACAAGCATGCTTTAATACACACTTACGGAATGTGGCGTTCAACACAATAATAGCCGTATAAATGGCAAAATTATAGCTTATTTGTCACGAAAAATCTTATTGAGTACACTAGCTTTTCGTCAAATAAAACCTAAATAATAAATCCTTTCAAAGCACTCGAAAGGTTGACAGAATCGACCGATAAATAAGCTTTTTCCTTCAACCTCGCGAGATCTGAATTTCTGTGGCACAGAAAATGTCGAAAGCAGTCCATTTCCTTGATACTGCATTTTTGAGAAGTCATAACAACAGAGTTCGAGTTATCGGGTATAATTTGGGCCAAGGGAAACGAAAAATAGTTCGAGTTAGCGGGCAGTTCGAGTTATCCGAGTAAAAATGATAAAAAAAAAACCAAATTCAAGGAAAATCGAATTTAACGGGGAGTTCGAGTTATCCGAGTTCGAGTTGGCGGGGTTCTACTATACCGCACTTTGGACATATTTTTCAATCTTTTGACATTTTGAGCCTATTTCACTTTGATTAAAATTTATAACTTTAATTCAAAATTTATTATAATAATGGCGGGAATACGTCCAGCAAAACTTCGAAAACTTTAAACCCGGGCCAGGCAAAATAAACTGAAAGATTAATGGCTTCGAAAGGCCACTGCTACATTTGCATTCACTTCAAAAGTGTCGGAAATACAGACAGACTGCACAGACCAGTTACAATAAAATTGAACGAGTCACAAGAATTAGCTAACACCAATTATATAACAACCATCGGGTAACTCTGTTATGCGGCGTTTTTTTAACGCAAAGTACAAGGTAAGCATCGATTTGTATTCAGTGCTCTACTCTATTGACACAGTGGACACCCTATTTCAATAATTTGCATGCGATCTCGCACGCTAAGTGTGCTGTCATCGAAGGTTAACGCGCTTCTGGCTTTGTAGGCCGTTCACAGTACACTATCCCGATACTCCCTATCATCAAACCGTGAACTAACGTGCATGCAGATTCTCGAAACATACATTCCGAATGCCTATTACAACGACGCCCAAATATACGCTCCCACGGCGTCTTGTTTTAATACTTTGGATTCGCTGTTGAAACGAAGAAACAGTTTCTGCCATTTTGAAAATTAGGAAATTTGAAGCAATTTCAATTGGTTCGTACACGTAGAGTTTGAACATGAATTGGGAGATTCAATTATTTACTGTGTTAAAATATTTCTGGCGGCAGAGAGACAGGAACCAGCGCCGACGCTACGAACGAACTGTTCATTTGAGCTAAAGCCTTTCTCAGAATTTCAAAGACTTCAGAAGAATTTAATTTATCGTTTGCTAACTTAAAATGATATCTTGGAAACAGTTTGTTGGGATATGAAGTAGACAGACGAGCATGTTGTGAGACCCTATATTAAATAACAGAGATTAACACACGCGCTTTTTGTTCTATCGAAACCGAAACATCAGAAAATTAAACTTACCCGGACCTTGAATTGCATGTATGATAAAGACAATCCTTCACTCCATGGTTGTGTTTGGAATACGTGAATATCTTTACTCCAAATTTGTTAAACAACACTCGCTCAATGACAGTCGGAAGTTTCCCACAATGTGTTGCAAAGAAGGGATTGCGTGACACGTAGCGCACTGGAATTTGGAAAAGACTGCTGGACAGTGCTCGTGTTCTTGTGCCAGGAAATAAACTACAAACTTTTCATGATTGTTGTAAGATAACTGTTTTTCAAACCGCCTTTTTAAAGGAAAACGCTTTAATGGCTTCTTGTGACTATTCCAAATTCGTTTCAGATTCGTTGGTGGAATCTGCGAACACAGCGCATTCAACCCGGCCAATGTAGAATGTGTATAGAAAAGATGTCTACAATCACCTGATATATTGTGAAATTAGCGAAGACTTTGGAGTGGACAGTAAATCCAAGCTAAAGTCATTGCTTACACGAGCAGGAATTTTTGAAACAGACGAATTCCATTCAGAAGTTATGGTAACATGACGTTAATTGCAGGAATGGCTCCGAGCGATTTCACTCTCACCTATCGTGTTTATAGATTGACTAAGCCTGTGAATGTGCTTGACAACGAAGCGCGATGTGTCGCACTATACTCAATTTAGGCCACAACGTGCGTTATATACAATCCGGTCATATGCTGTCGTCAAAATTTTGGCGTAAAAAGGTAGAGTAAGGAATAGGAAAACTGCGCGACTGAAGACTAAAACTACGCCACGCGATATCAAGTACGAAAAAAAAATAAACGGGCATTAAACGGATATTTATTTCTTTTTCATGTTTTGGTTCATTCCGGCTTTTACCATTTCACGCTCAAGATTCCAGATTCCGGATTCCGGATTTCAGATTCCGGATTTCAGATTCCGGATTCCGATTCCGGATTCCGCATTCCAGGGAATAGGTTAACCCTTGGGAAAACAAAACATACAAGCTAAAGAGGTCTATAGGTCGCGTTGTATAGTGTTGTACCATCCCTGAATCAGTGGCTACCCACAAAGGCAAATCCTCAGCCCCGAAAGCTCAGTGTGGGTTAAAGAAGGCGCATTCCACCTATGTTTTGCAAACAAAGAAGATTCTTGTACTAGTAGATAGGCTCACGTACATTACATTGTTGTCGATCAAACAATATTAGATTGCGAGTGAAAAAGTAGAGGTGAATAATCGCAACGAGGTAATGTATACCACATTTTACCGGCACTGGGGTGTATAATTGTTTTAGAATATACCAAGTCAGTGGATGGCCAGCCAAAAATAGTTACTTTATTAATTTATTTTTACAAATGGGGAAAACATCTCGCGCGCGATATCGGCCAGAACAATGTCTGGCCGGAGGTGAATAGCAAAAACTAACCCTAGTTTGAGTAGCCAAGCAAAGCGTCTTGGTATATACTTAAATCTATTAACCCTGAGCGAAAGCAGTTTAAACCTGCATCACAGGCCGCAAAAGGGGAGAGCTTTGTCGTCTCCTTTCTTTTCCAAAATAGGTAAAGGAGCATTGCTTTTTATTTAGCCTACATATTTCAATATTCCATACCCATCGCGTCAGATCCATCCAGTTTCCATTGGGGTAGCGTTCTTCTTCGCGATCGGACACTCGCACCTATCGAGTTTCGTGTTTTCTGGGAGCCAGTTTTTGCTTTCGAAATCTATTGAGGTCAAACAGAGACACCGTGGCCTTTTCCCGTACTCTTTTGGTTCTTCGGGAGAATGTTCAGAATTCCAGAGTGAGTGGCCACAATAGTCGATAACAAGATTTTTGACGATACTTGGGAGGGGCAACCCTATCGTTCTCTCTCTGTCCTCGTGTCCATGAATACCGTAGACAGTCACCACACCGCTGAACTGAATCAATTATATAAGGATTTAAATCGTTCGAAGGATTTTGCTACAGCTTTCCCTCCCGTAGAGTCTATAAAATGCACAAAATCGTGTTAATTTTGCAGAACGTTCAATTCGTACATCTACGTATACGGAAATGAGTTTTGGAAGTGATTTTTGGGTTAGGCGTCATTTTTGAAGTGAGTATTGTTTATTATTTTGCTTGGGGGTGGGATTCATAACTTCCTTAATAACTTCCTTAAGGTAGCCCGCGGCTATCTAATGGCGCGGAGGCTCCCTTTTATAAATCGAATTTTCGGCATGTAAGCGTTAACCGATTTTTGTAAGTTTTGGTAGAGCGATAAAGGAGTATTCAAATTATACATGACTTTAAATTTTAGTGCATATAAGATACTGAAGCGATTAAAAGTTACAAGCGTTTTTAGAAAAACCCGTTTTTTAAGAAAACGGCGATGGCGTCATTTGACTACATTCGTGCAAATGGCCTATTGTATTAACGATGATCGGTGATTCCCAAGTGGCAAATTATCCCAGAATGCGGCAACTTTGAATAATCTACGAAACACGAGGGGTTTTCGAAGCAGTTAGAAAATGGAAGACGTGAAGTAGCAAATTGCTTGACGACCCGAATTCGCCCAGTTTCGTCGAGACTATACACATGAAACTAAATGAAGTAAGGCCGTTTGTACATAACTGAATGTTATCATACTTAAAAATACCAGAAAACAGATCGGTAGTTTTTTCACGAGTCGAACTAACTTGAATTTCTTGAAATTCATAAATTACGCACTATAAACATCTTGTTCTTTCTTTGCTTATAGTTTTTGCTTGGAGCTTCCGAACTTTTCCGGTTATTCAGCACTGTTTTCGGTTGCATCAAGCTTTCAAGTAATAGGGTGTGATTGTAGCCTTATTTTAGCGTTCTTGCAACAGCTGAGGCAAATACGCAAGCATAACATTTGGAAGCTTAAATTCAGCATTCATCTGTGCAGTAATTTCTGTCCAGCCGATTTTGTGGAAAATTGCTCACAGCAAAGCTTGAAATCTTGGAATTTTTTGAGCTAAATTAGGGAAAAAAATCTGTCGTCGTTTTATGAAAATATTCCTGTTTTCTTAAAAAACGGGGTTTTCTAAAAACGCTTGTAACTTTTAATCGCTTATCTTATATGCCTTACCAAAACTTTTTTTTTTTTCGCCATACCAAAACTTACAAAAATCGGTTAACGCTTACATGCCGAAAATTCGATTTACTCAGAAGGGAGCCTCCGCGCCATTAAATAGCCGCGGGCCACCTTAATATAATAATAATAATATTCTGATGTTGGTTTTGTCAACTGACCGTCTGTGTTCGTAACATCTTGTACCTGAAGAAGGATGGTCTGGCCAGCTGAAATATTGTACTCAACAAAATATACGCTGTTTTCAGCTTTGCTTTAAAGTTTTATATTCAATTATTTTTGGCTGAAGCAGATCCTCGGGGGATCCAGCGTACAAGCAGCGGGATTCTCGTATACGGTTTCTTGCCATTTAATCACCTTAATATGTATTCAAACACCATAAAACATTGTCACTTTTCCTTAAATTTATCTGGCAACAATGTCATATTTGACAACATGGCAACAACATTTTGACAGCCATGTTTTTTTTTTAATTTGCATATTTTAACCTTTGAATAAAGGAAAACAAATGTTTATTGGTATAACTTTTACATTTTTAGATCATTTAGCGTTTACTTATTGGTTTTGATTAATTTTGAGTCAGTTTGGACGGTTTTTAGGAGGTTTTGAAAAATTTTAGTAATCCGAGATGGCGGATCCAAGATGGCGGCCGTGTAACTACTAACTTTTAATCTACGTCATATGACGTCATCGTTTCATTGTGCGAACTGCAAAGGAGACAGCTTTGGACGTACTATGTACTCTCTAGGTTTCATTGTCATAGGCTTAATGTTCTTGACATTACGAGGGGGGGGGGGGGGGGGGGGGGGGGGGGGGGCTCAGGAACCCAAAAACGGCCCAGGTAAAATAGAGTTAAACGGATGAAAATCGCTTCGCGACTCGGGCAATTTCTACAGCTTCTGAAAACACGCGTGATATTAATCCTTAATTTTACTTGGGCCCATGCAATTACAGATCCAAATCGTAAGACAAATGACCTCAATGAATTACAGAACACGGATTAAAAAGGAGAAAAAAGAGATTTTCTCGTAAAATTCTTGTAAAATTTCAAAGAAGACGTGTTAAAATATCAATTATGAATTTGTTTAATATAAAAGATAGTGAAAATATGCCAAAAAAATATACGAACTTTTAAGAAAGATGCTGGGAACACATTCTGAAACTTTGCTCAGAATCAAAAGATTTGATCAAAATCGTAAAAGTTGCTCAAACGATTGCCTAGCAGAATCTGTCTAGGCCTGATTATCATGATTCTCGCGATTGTGCACGCTGCACGTTGGGCTGTATTTGATTGTTTCGTAAGTGCACGCTGTGTTCCGAAAAAAGCCGAAGTGAATGAGATTCGGACAAAAAAACGAGCCTATCGAACACAGTAACACGGTACTCGAATAACGTGCAAAAGGCCCAAGTCCCAAATGAAAGCAAAAAGGGAGAAAGAACAGACCATCCCAGGGTCCCCACTAGTTTACTTAAGTACAACTAAGTTAAGCCGAATAAGACATCTCGCCGAACGTGTGTGCATAAGTCAGGTATGCGTTGTAAGATTCATCCAGACCTCTATTTACCCACCATTCCTAACCCACAAGGAATTGACTGACCAAATTATTGGGATGACCATTGCGTGTGCTGTGGAACAGGCGATGACCATTGAACATGCTGTGGTTATACTGGGATGAGCCATTGGTGAGCTGTGAATGACCATTGGGCTTGCTGTGGTGCTGATGATAACAGTCGTTGGTTGATCTGTGCTTGGTGGTTGAAACAGTGTGAGCCAATAGAGTACACATGACCATCAAAAAGTAGAAGGAAACTATAAATCAAAAAAATGAAAAGCATTTAATTCGCGAATCATAGTTTGACTCCAGTTGACACCTATTCCATTTTGAGGACAAAAATAAAAGGCTGCCATGAGCGAACTCGTAAATACGAAACAATCTTCAGACCTTCACTTCTCATTGGCGTTGGCTCCGCCGGCACAGACAATGGCTGTGGCTGTACTTGGTTAGTTAACTGGATTATTTTTTTTAGAAACCCGGTGAAAATTACAAAATAAAATAACTCGGTGAAAAGGTGCGCTTGTAATAAAATAACCGAGGTTATTTTTCTGAGCGGCCGCACTTCAGAAGGTTGAACTTTGAACGTGAGAGATCATGTTAGGATTGTTATATTCTTTTTTATTTTTTGTGACATTTTAAAGTTTCTATTCATCTGATGGGAACGAGGAACGAAAGCATCCGCCGGATAGAAACCACGACAGCGAAGGCAGCGAGAGCGGCACAAAACAATGGCATAAATGGGCGAAAACAATGCCTCTGTACGTGCATGTTGCATTTTTGGTATTCCCTGCAAAACAACATCGTCAAATTATCAAATTATAGGTTTTGTGGAGAACGTTAACCCTCAACGGTTTTCCTTTCTCTATTTGAAGTTGAACTCAGTACTCCGAAACCTCTATTTTCATTGGCCTTGTAAAACACAGCTTCTATTGTTTTTAGGTCTAGAGCCCATTGTTGGGTTGTTTGTTCTATTGTTCTCCGAACCAATGGTGTGAGACCTTACGAGAGCTGCTACATGACCCGTTGAACTTCGTCTCCAACAGGGAGCTAAAAATTACCGCTTAAGCGAATATGATTGACAGATCGGGAAAGTTAACCTGCACTAAACTACCTAGCGAGGTGGTTTGAAAAAGAAACGTAACTCGGTTAAAAAAAATCTGTTGTTCTTTATTTAATTTCCATGGGAACCACACGGTTTAAATTCGATGAACGCCAAAAATACGCGGCCGCAGCAGGAATTTTGTTAAACCGGTTACGCGTAACCGCGGCTAACGAATTCGTAACTTAAACTGGGGGGCCTGGTCGCACTACAGTCAAAACAAAAATTAGCCAGTGTAAAGTGACATAACAAAAACATTCCACAAAAAAAGTGTCCCTGACCGGAGCGGTTTCTTTTGTTTTCCTCGAGTTTTGCACGGGATAATTTTGTTTTTGACTGTAGTGCGACCAGGCGCTTATGTCGCTCAGGCAGATTTGAAGGATTTTCATGAAATTGTCCAAAACATTCCTTGAATAATGTCAGACGAAAAGTTGTCAGGAAATTTTGATATTCAAAACAGTTTTCCCTTGGTGACCATTGATTTAACCTCATTTAAGCACCACATCTCGCATTTTTCTTTAGCTACTCAAACAAATTGAATTGAAAGTTGCTCAGGAGTTTGTTCTCCGTTCCAGGTAACTCTGTAGTTGTTGACATACTGCTCTTTCTAGAATTTTCGATATGATGGGGAGTACCGAAATAGGTCCATAGTTGTCGGGATTATAAGACCCAAATATCTCGCTTACCAATCAGAATACCAAAAAAACACCTAACACCATTTTGTGGACTTATCCTATGTGAATACAGTAACACTGTGTAGCTATTTCGCTCTTGTCGCGGCAATCGACACCCAGTAAATTCAATTGAACAACCCTCGATCGTTTAGCGGTTTATCGGCTCTTGGCCGTTTGCAAAAGAAAAAGTTGCAAAATTATATTTTTATTGCAAATTGCATAAACTAAGCTTTCTTTTAATTTGATATAGGGATGATATCTGTTTACAAACATTCTTTTTGTTATTCAAATGTGCCAACCACTGGAACAAAAGAACCCTTTGTTTCGGCAGCCAATAAGGCTCTGGTTGGCACATTAATAACAATAGCCCTTTTTACGGTTAACATTTCTCATTTGCATTACAATAAAATTCAACGTGGATGCGAGGTAATTTCGGGCACTTTTGTCGTTTCTGCCCGAAATTGCCTCGCATTCACGTTGAATTTTATTGCAATGCAAATGAGAAATGTTAACCGTGAAAAGGGCTATTGGTGACGACATTGATATCTTCCCTATATAATTTGTTATATTACTATTAAAACTGGTGCGTGTAGCGTGTAAGTGGACTATCAGAATACACAATGTTCAATTCCTCATCCCTTCCGTCTAGAATTGAAATATGAAAAATGAAGCTTTCCCAAACTTTTAGTTTAAAAAGTCAAATGTTCGTGCGTTAATAAATGTTTCAATAAATACACCATAAATGACTGGTAAAAGTAATGTCACCTTCATAAACGTTTCTGTAAGTCTGCTGAAAAACTCACGTAATTCATGTAACCTTTTGTTCAAACATCTACATCTGCATGACTTACATGCAACGAACGAACTATTCTCAATCGTCACCAATGCAAAATTCAAATGTCGCGGTCACTTGGAGCGCGGCTCTGAATGAAAAACATGCGTATATTGAAGTTGTTTCTAACGGACCATGTGCAAACGGCTTTCCATACTTTTGATGAAAACGTTAGAATATTTCCACTAGACATTTCTGAAAACAAAAAATTGTCTTAAACTTTATACATTTTCATAAAGTACTGTTAAAACAAACGAAGAGGGAAATGTTCACAAAAGCAAATATGGTGGTTGCTGAACTCTCAAATACCAAATCTTATGCGGTACCTAACCTTTAGTTTTCTCTCTCTCTCTTTTCCTGTGCGGCATTTTTAAAATTTGCTGCTGAATTCATTGTCCTTTTCTGTTGTGTTCTTTCTACTTTCGTGACTCTGGCGAAAGAGGTAGAACATTTTGTTGTTCATTTGCCGAATTGTCGGCCGAATCATGGTTAGAAAATGGTCACACCCACTCAGCCAATCAGTGCCCAGTATTTGTGTGCTCTATTTCCCATAAACTGTCTTAAATTATGTAAAGAGGCGGGGGCTTTGAAGCCCAGGGAAATTGTGGGGTAAAATAACTACTCATTAGTAAGCTCTATATAGAACATAGTAATGAATTCTTTTGTTTTCCTTTGTCTTAAAGCCTAATTAGTATGCTCTATATAGAGCATACTAATGAGAAAATAGAGCATACTAATGAGTATATAGAGCATACTAATGAATTACAGGCTGCTAATTTAAACAAAAACAACTTGCAGTTATAACAATGACAATTTTATTTGGAGTTTTCGCTTTACATAACTTAAGCAAGAGATAAATCACCAAAATAACAAAACGAAATTCGACTTAACAATTTTTAGGAAAAATTAAACGAAAGACTGGGTCTTTCTGCGTATACCGGTACTCATTGTCTTCTATTGTTTGTGAGGTATTGTATTTTTGGTCTTGTTTTGCATTGGTATTATTGTCGTTCTTTGTTCCTTTTGTTTTAAGTCATCTGTCCTCCGGTACACACCGAAACAACCGAAAGACTGGTCTCACCGTGCTTTGGAATAGCGTTCCGCCCAGATTCTAAAAATAGAATTGGCGCGCAGCATCATGGGATTGAAATGCATACAAACATTCAAGAACTATGCAGGTAGCTACGAAAAAAACAGATGCTACAAGGCACTGTTCTTCGGTACAACTCGACAATTATCCACAACATGTACAGGAATCGCAAAAACTGGTGTTTCCGAGGTAGTCATTTTGAAATATTTGTCCGCATTTCGATCCCACAATACAATGCCGCCAAATATGACGTCACCTGGGCGGAACGCTATTCTGTCTCTTTCCCTTTGCTCAATTTCGTCACTGTCGTAGGCTTTTGGAAACGTGCACTTTTGTCGAATTCATATCATCCCCCAAGCACTCGGATATGTCTACGCTCTCAAAAGCAAGTAACTCTTGAGTGGCAAGGACGGCCTCAAGTTCCTCGAGCTCTGTATACTGGCACATAGCCGGAACAAATGAGCCATCAAAACAACAAAGAATAAACAAAGCTCCAAAGAAAGAAAAACTATTGTTATTCGTAAAATTCTACCAACATTTCAGCGGCATCCAAAACAAAATAACAACGTGATTCCCAAGTGTGAATGACACAATTAAAATACGCTCATAAATACAATCTGCCTAACATATGTTTTCTTCGCGGATATGACCATTTTCTAAGACGGTTAGACAATGAACGCTCGTGTCCTATGGGATATAGCGCCTCTCGCATTAGATAGAAGTGCCACTCGGGCTACGCCCTCGTGGACTTCTATCTATGCTCGAGGCACTATATCCCATAGAACACTCGCGTTCATTGTCTAACCCTTACTTAATCGACGGACTGGTTTTGAAACCTTGTAGACTTCAATGGCGATAACAAAAGAGCTTCAATTTATGTTCAACGTAGCTGACGGTGCACATCTTTTGTTTTATGATCACACACTATGACTGAATAACTTAATAGCACCATTTCTATTGGTCAGTTTCTCAAACAAAATTTCAACATCTATTGTGTTGTGCACGGTCAAGGCCGAAAAACGATAACAAAAACATCGAACAATTCAAAGACATTTTTCAGGTTTCATCACCTTTGCACTTTATTAAGAGCTTTTCCGTCTTAAGACCTTAGAGATGCAAATTAACATGCACACGTCGTGACCGTATGCATGCAAATGAGAGGTCCTTGTTTCTATTTAATTGCAGCCCGCCCAACTGTATTGTCTGAGGCAAAAAGAAATGGTAGTTTCTTGGTGTTGCGGATGGTGTGATCACCAAATGACGTAAAACAAAAGATTCAAAAGACACTGAACAATACCCACACCACAACACAAAAGCTAACCAACAATGGCTTCCGCAACACCAAGAAACACCCAAAGAAATCAATAGTCGGCGCGAAAAAGAAATGTGCACAGAGGCCATGGCCAATATGGCAAAAATGCAGAACATTATGACCAAGCTCGAGAGAAAGCTCGATGAAATGTAGCGAACTCTAGATATTTTGAACATATTTCTAAAGAAAGAAACAATATAAAAAAATAATAAAATATATGTCAATAATCTTAATTTGTTTGTTTCATCTTTGAGCCAATTCTAAATAAATATCCAAAACTAAAATTCGTTTGTTTCCTTTTCTTTTGCCCTAATTACAAGCTTGTTTTGTGGCAATTTGTGCAGCTCTCGCTAGCAAATGACTGATGATCTCTTACGTTCAAAGTTCCACCTGCTGAGGTGCGGCTATTTTATTACAAACACCTTTTCACCGAGTTATTTTAACACGGTTATTTCAACCGGGTTACTAAAAAAATACAACCCAGTTAACTGACCAAGTGCGGCCGCAGCCATAGACAAATTCGGCTAACGCATTGTTGTACCCAATTCAAACCTTTTCGGATTAGAACTCTTTGTTCGTCATATTTCCATATGAATAAAGCATTGACATGCAAATGATATGGAAATATCAAGAACAAAGAATCTTATTCCCAGGAGGTTTGAATTGGGTACAACAATGCGTTAGCCGAATTTGTCTATTAACTATGGTCAAATCTGAAAACATTCTCATCCGGCCTGTGCCCTCGTTTCTGAAACTCACCTTACTTCACGTGCTCAATGCTCTTCTCTGATTGGCTCGTGAATACTACATCCATGCATTCAGTGATTACTCGTAGCGCAGCCGACGAGTAGTTATAAATTCGGTTGATTTTTTTTTTCATCGTAGTCACAAATCTTTTTAAAGTTTCCCGTATCCCGCAGGACGACGCACACTAGTCTGATTTTAGTAATGATCCGCATAAGAAGGATAGTGCTGAACGGCAATGCACGATGGAATGTAAACAATTTTCATTGTTTCAACTAGTGATCTTATTGGCCTAGACTCAAAAACCGCTAAAAAGTTAAGGTTCAAGGTGCATTAAGTCGAATTTTTTTAAGGTTTAAAGTAATTTGAGACCCAATGGCGCAACCTGCAAGTTGTAAAAGATATTGTACTTGAGGAACTTCATCAAAGAAGCAAAATTATTAGCTATTGTCTTCTGCTATTCTGATTGGTTAAGCACGAAAACTTCCTGAAATTTATGTGACGCAAATGGATTTTCTTTATTTTTGTAATGAAATATAATTATGAACCATCAGATCCTCCCCTATTCTTGAAACCAAAGATAGCCTATGTGGGAAAGAGCCATAGCCACAAAACAATGAAGTTTACCATAGTTCTTATGTGGAGCATTACTTAACTTGCCATGCGACCTCGTGATCTCGCGGCACAATCTCTCCGAAGCAGAAGGAACAATTACAGCGTAGGACCGTTCGATATTGTGTTCGCCGCTTATTGCTGTGGGAGTTTTGTTCCGGCAAGTTTTGTGTTTTATATTACTTGCCATTTCAGCCAGCGATCGTGGTTTCAAGTGCCGGCTACTGAATGCAGTGAATGTTTGTTACTTTTTACTCATGCGCGTAGCGGCATGAGGTAAGGTTTCGGCTCCGTTTTTCTTGTTTTTATTATTATTATTTTTATTTTTTGTGTCACGATTTTGCATGCAAATTTATGCGCGCATATTTTAAATTGTGCACTTCCGTTTGACGTCTTTTCCATTTACACTTCCTGTTTAGTGACTTCCGGCTATTCTCACTTCCGGTAAAAGAGCGTTACTTAAGTGTCACGACAGAATCTCCTACAACCCTACATACATTACTATGTTCACGTTTGGTATATATAACACCTAGAAAAATCACTGGCTTCATTGTGGTACAGCATTCATGTCCACAACATTCAATAGTAAACAACGTGGTTTTCAGGAACGATGACTGAATGAAAGGAGTAACTCTTCTCCATGTCGGACATCTTCTTATCATGTTTAAAATATATCATAAAATTTTCTTACGCATGCGCATGAGTAAAGGCTGCTTGGAGCCTCTTGTTAGACATAATTTTAAGCTTATGTTTAATCTCCGTAAAAGTACTCAAGAGTTCAAGCCGTGTGCAGCTTCGTGTTTTTTTAGAGGTGTCGGGCGCGATCCATTGGACCAAAAAATCCGCTTTGATATTTCAGAAATTTTCATGTGGCGAATTTCACTTGAATGAACCGATCTCATTTCTGTAGCAGGCGATGTTGTTGAGATTTATTGTAACTCTTCCACGAAGAACACGAACTCAGTTCCACAAATTATTAAACAACAAATATTCACAACTGGCGGGATATTACCCTATTTCAAGATAATAAAGTAATCTTACTAGTAAAGCAAGCTCCTGACCATATATCAGCCGAGAGAGGTCACGGCAGAACGTTTTCCTTGTGTCGTGAACCATTTGGCGTTTTTGTGACAGATCCTCTAACCATCCCCTAATATGCTACTACTCAACACGGATTATCACTGTGTAACACAGACAAGTGACCTTTCGTTCGGTTCTAGGGTGCTGGGTTTGTTTTCCGCTTCCAAACGTTAAATTAAAAACGCAATCTATTACCGGCATCAGTTTGGTAAAGATCGTAAGAAGAAATAGACAAGGATCGGTAAGTAAGTGCGTGTTTTAATTTATTATTGCAACGAGCCTTTGGTATAGGCTTTGTAAATACATTCGCTTCAAACATTTAGTTGCTACATTCAGTTCACTGTACAGAAGTTCTGAGGACTAGCTGATATTCCGGCTTTGTCATGAATTCAGTTTCTCTGTTGAAGAAACTGCAATGACTATATATAATGTTTGGGTTCGCCTATGCATGACTGTGGGTCAAATGAGTTTCGCGAAATGTAAAATAATGTGCGATGAATTTGTTACCGAAAGATATGGGATGGTCAAATAATTTTAATGCTATTTTTCTTTAGAAAAATAATAATGAATATTTTTGATAGAGATTCCAATTTCCGACACCCTAATAAAAATAAATTACGAAATAACGAGGTGGAGTTGAGGTGAATTATGCGGGAGCGAACGTTCTGTAGATACTTTATTTAGTTATTGTGTTACCTATCAAATATTTATGTTATCTCAGTAACACATGAAACTACAATAACAAATATGGGAATGTTCTCGCAATCGGTCATGACGTACATATAAAAAAAAATAAAATAAAAATAAAGAGGGACAGGCAGAAGTATTTCCTAATGAAGTAGCCAGTTGTACACTAGTCATATTAGTCTAGCCAAATAGACAGACAAGGATCCTCATTAGGTCGCTCTTCCGCTTTTCGTCTCAGTCATAAAATGCTGACACAAAGAAAGGTCTAGATACTGCAGTGGCATGAGTTCCGTGACACGATATGTTGTGTCCATCCTCGGAGACCCAGGGGCAGTTTATAGTCGGGGAGGGACGAAGTAAAAACTCGGCAAAAATCAGGGCGACGAAGGTTTTCAAGATCGCTCTTGAAAACTTTCGTCGCGCTGATTTTTGCCGAGTTTTTACTTCGTCCCTCCCCGACTAACTGCCCTTGGGTCTCCGAGGATGTGTTGTGTCTCGACAAGGTTCGGGCGGTAACCCGTGTAAATGTTTCAAGTTGACCTCAGTGCCCGCTTGTGGGTTGGGGGAGGGGTTGAAATCTACCTAACCACAAAAATGTAGTTTTTTTTTTAGCTGTTTCGGTCTGAAAATGGGTTTTGGAAAAGAGAAACCTAAAATTTCAAACTCACTTTGTTTCGTTTCACTCCTTCACTGACACAATTCCACAGTTTCTTTAGAACGTAGTAGTAAAAAAAAAAGTAGTAAAACTTAATTTAATCGGGGTGGCCCTTTCAGCGTAAGGCTGGTATCCATAGGGGCCCTGCATCTAATAAAAAGATACATTAAAAATTTAAATTGCAGTAAAGAAAAAGAAGAACCTCGTCCCTTTGTCCGAGGGTATTTTCGTGCAGCCCGCGTAATATGAGCACATTCCCACTGGGGGTTGACACATCTTAATTACGCTCCTAAAATCGAGTATTATGCTTTTTTGCATTGCCCTCAAAATGGACTATTATGCTCCAAATTATGCTCGACTGTTGCTATTATGCTCATAATTTAATATGCCGAATAAAAATTTTCCCGGACCCCGTGAAGCACCTTAGGAGCCTGGCATAATGAGTGTAACCAGGCCTAAAGAGCTAAACCCGCTTGAGGATGCACTGGGAACAAGCCAACAGTGCTCAATAGTAACGGAAACCACATAGAACATTAAAGTAGCTTGAAATTTTGTAGTTTTTACTTAACCCTATTCGGCCTGGGCCTTTTTTGAGTTCCTGAGCCTGGGGGGGGGCACATTGTGCCCCCCCTTCGTAACTTCAAGAACATTAAGGCTACGACAATGAAAACCTGGAGGTACATAGTACTCCGAAACTGTCTCCTTTGCGGTCCGCACAATGGAACGATGACGTCATATGACGTAGTTATTAGGTAATTAGTTTATACGGCCGCCATCTTGGATCCGCCATCTTGGATTTCTGAAATTTTTTAAAACCTCTTAAAAACCGTCCAAATTGACTCAAAAATAATCAAAACCTATAAATAAGTGCTAAATGACGTAAAAATATAAAAGTTATACCAATAAACATTGTTTTTCTTCATTCAAAGGTACAAATATGCAAATTTCAAAAAACATGGCTGTCAAAATCTTGTTGCCATGGAAACATCAAGTCACGTGATCAAAAATTTGTCATACAAAATTGTTGCCAGATAAATTTTAGGAAAAGTCACGAAGTTTGATGGCGTTTGAATACATATAAAAGAAGTTATGAACGTTCAAAGTTAGCGCGGGCACTTTGTGCCCCCCCCCAGGCCGAATAGGGTTAATAAACGGACAATAGTAGCTCTAAAAAAATCAAAGGCTCCTTAGAGCCAACCCGTGAAGTTTGAAATGCTAACGCGTAAGGCAATAATTGCGGTAAGCATTAATATGTTTTCACTCTGTCACGGTTCAATATATTTTTTTCAAAATTAAACGTAAGGATTTTTGACAAACGGAAAAAATAAAAATACAGTACATCACTTTCATAATGTTCAGTCCGAAGAAGAAAGAAAAAAAAAAAGAAAAAAAAAGAACGCCCCGAGCAAGATTCGAACTTGGGCCTTCAGCCGTAAGCCCGTGATTACACCACTCGACTACCGTGACCACTGACTTGCAATGGGAGAAATTTATTACTTGAAGATAGATAACCATCAAAACGCGTGTCTCGGTTGAAAATTCCTTTTAGATCGATTTTAACGTTGCATTTAAAAGACTCCAAATGCGAAACATCTTTAAGCTTATTGTTGTTTATATTCGTTTACACCAATTTAGTTATTGTTATCGCTGGATTCACGCTGTTCTTGTTACAAAACGCATTCGTAACAAAGCATTACGTCACTAAGTTTACAGCTGATGGAAGGAGTGAGCGAGTGAGTGACTCATTTGCATATCTGTCGTCGTTACCGATAACCCGTTCATTACGCATGCGCGTATATTCACGGGTTAAAAAGAAATAACTGTTACATGTATGTCGCAAAATAGAACTATTGTGCCGGCATTATGCTCGATGCTCCACCTATAGTATTATGCTCGAAATTCTGCCGGTATAATGTGTCAACCCCTAATTCACTAAACGATTTGTGTGTTTTGCACTCCTGTTTTCGTATTCCAGATTTTAAATTGACCTTATATAATTATATATAAAATGAATAAACATAATTAATGTATTGAAAATGCGAGATAAACTGTGCAAACATCCATTGTTTTTCATCGTTACTCTGTCTTTGCAGTTTTACAGCTACGATTTGGAGGGAATCGAAGCAACAACTTACACTTATAACAACGAGCGTGGGATTGCAAACTTCCCGCCACTTCTGCCTCGAAACCAAGAACAGGTGACCAGGGGACAAGAGGCAGATAAAGAACTAGAAATCTGAAATGGCTGAAGAAATCACCAAAGCACAGCTGAAGCGGGCACCAAGGCGGTTATGGACTTGTCCCTTGCGGCGGGGGCATTTTCTTTCTCGCTTAAGATTGATAACGTGTGGCTTGCAGGAACTGTAAGTGTGGGCGCATTATCCGCTAGGAGCGTTTTATTTGGCCTGTAAGGGACCCTCCGAGGATGCCATTAGAAAGGCCTTGGAGAGAAGACTCTTCGGTGTGGTGGACCCGAAAGTTACGAAGATCAAAGATGGGCATTCAATTCTGATTGAACTGCTTTGCTGCACAGAACCAGCTTTTTTGTTGTTTGGAAGATTTTGAAACAAAGACAACTAAGTTTTCGATTGGAGGAAGAGTTCAAAAAGATCGGTTTTAAAGCAGAGCTGGATGTCACCATCAGAAACGTGGAAACGGTGTACAAGCAAGCCATGCAGTTGAGGTACAGGTGAAATGGTCCTTTCTTTCTTTTCAGTCCAGTTTTGCCTGTTTTTCATTTACTTATGTATTTAAGCTTTCCTCGCGCACTTTTGGGGAGCAAGCACTCAGCAAAAAGCTGATTAACCATATTCGGCCTGTGGTGGGGGTGGGGGGGGGGGGGGGTGGGGGGACACAAAGTGCCTGTGCTAACTTTCAACATTCATAACTTTAATAATATGTATCCATATGTCATCAATCTTTGTTACTTTTCCTAAAATATCTGACAACAATTTTCTATGACAATTTTTTGATCACGTGACTTGATGTTTCCATGGCAACAAGATTTTGATAGCCTTGTTTTTTGAAATTTGCATATTTATACCTTTGAATGAAGAACAACAATGTTTATTGGTATAACTTTTATATTTTTACGTCATTTAGCGTTTATTTATTGGTTTTGATTAATTTTGAGTGATTTTGGACGGTTTTCGAGAGGTTTTAAAAAATTTCAGAAATCGAAGATGACTGATCCAAGATGGCGGGCGTATAACTAATTACCTAATAACTACGTGACATGACGTCATCGTTCCATTTTGCGGACCGCAAAGGAGACAGTTTTGGATGTACTATGTACCCTCTAGGTTTCATTGTCATAGCCTTAATGTCCCCCCCCCCCCCCCCCCCCCCCGCTCAGAAACTAAAAAAAAGCCCAGGCTGAATAGGGTTAACGAGGATGCACTCATTTTACAGTAAGTGGACTCTTTAGATCAGTTTTAATGGTGTCTCGTAAAACCAAACCAAAGAAGTCACTCAGGCCAATCACAACAGACTCGAAGCAAATGCGTGCGAGTAAATCATGATTGGTTTTGGTTTTACTTCTGGTTGGTCGATGAAGTGGCGCGAGATATTTTAACCAATCACACAGTGAGTATAGCAATATAAAACTGAGCAATTAGAAGGCCACTTTCGACACTTAGTTAACAACCGCTCAATTAAGAAAACCCTCTGGTGCATCTTAGAGAGATAAATGGCCTGCCGGTAACGGGGGCGGAGAGGTAAAAGTTAATGTGGCTTTCGCTCGTGGCCTCGAACCAAATATTATCCCTCAGGCTCTTTCATCAATACATGATAAGTGGCGCATAATACGATAAACTATTTCAAATACTTTATTGCTGCAGGGAGAGGTCTAGATCCCAGGGAGAAGTCATTCAACAGATAACCTGGAAAGAAAAATACGAAGAGCTTGCACAAATGGTCAACACGGTGTACGGCAAACAACCGCTGGTTCCTCAACCGAGTGAAACGCAAACCGTAGTGGGAACTGATGAAACTATAAACCGCTTAAAACGGCTGGATAGATACTTGAGTGAAGTAGCGCGGATAACTAAACATAGCGAAGCTGAAGTTCAAGAATCCAAGGATTTGAAAGTGGAGCGGGACAATGTTAAGGAAAAACTGAAAAGAGAAATGGCGATTTCCAAGGGCCTGCGCAGAATGGTTGAAAAGCTGCAAGAAGGAAATAAAAGACCGGGTGAGAGTTCGGAGCGCGCAGAGGTTGACGGGATAGAAATAATAGATCGCATGGAGGGCGGAAAGGAAGAAATCAGATCTGTGCAAAGCGATGTTCTGGAGCTGCGTGAAAAGGTGCATGAGCTAGAGAAGGAAAATGAGTCTTTGCAGCTCAAGCTGAAGAAGAAAGATAAGGAACTAGAACGCTTTCAATCGCTAGAGACAGGTGATATATTTCAGAACTTTTGTTTGGAACCTCACATCATCATCATCATCATCATCATCACCATCATCATCATCATCAATATTATGATCAGAAATATTTTTGCCAGGGTTTGAAACAACGAAAAACCGACAACAACAACAGCAACGAACAGACATGAACTCATGTAGCATACGAAACGTCAAGTTTTATCAAAAATGAATAAGTTCAATATATTTATCACCGCGGTTTATGTTCTATTTCTCATCAGACATGTACTCAGATAAACAAGAATCACGCTTAACAAGTGCAGTCATGCCCATAATCTGAGTTATTATTACATAGTTTTTGCTTGTGAAATTAGTCGCTGAAAAGCCATATTGGAGAGACTAACATAATTACTATTTTCTCTCTGCATCTTTTACCAACTCTAGATGTCGACATTCCACAATGTCGACCCAGGGTGTCTTCGGGAACATCATTAGGAGCGAGCTCTGGGTACCAGTCTGAAGAAGACCCTGATGAATCTTGTGAGTTTTTTGTTTTTCCTCCGGTTGCTGAAACTAACGTAAACTTTAGCGTTCCTTCAAATGAGCGAACTAAGTAAGTAAGTAAGTAAGTAAGTAAGTAAGTAAGTAAGTAAGTAAGTAAGTAAGTGAGTGAGTGAGTGAGTGAGTGAGTGAGTGAGTGAGTAAGTAAGTAAGTAAGTAAGTAAGTAAGTGAGTAAGTAAGTAAGTAAGTAAGTGAGTGAGTGAGTGAGTGAGTGAGTGAGTAAGTAAGTAAGTAAGTAAGTAAGTAAGTAAGTAAGTAAGTAAGTGAGTGAGTGAGTGAGTGAGTGAGTGAGTGAGTGAGTGAGTGAGTGAGTGAGTGAGTGAGTGAGTGAGTGAGTGAGTGAGTGAGTGAGTGAGTGAGTAAGTAAGTAAGTAAGTAAGTAAGTAAGTAAGTAAGTGAGTGAGTGAGTGAGTGAGTGAGTAAGTAAGTAAGTAAGTAAGTAAGTGAGTGAGTGAGTGAGTAAGTAAGTAAGTAAGTAAGTAAGTAAGTGAGTGAGTGAGTGAGTGAGTAAGTAAGTAAGTAAGTAAGTAAGTAAGTAAGTAAGTAAGTAAGTAAGTAAGTGAGTGAGTAAGTAAGTAAGTAAGTAAGTAAGTAAGTAAGTAAGTAAGTGAGTGAGTAAGTAAGTAAGTAAGTAAGTAAGTGAGTCAGTAAGTAAGTAAGTAAGTAAGTAAGTAAGTAAGTAAGTAAGTAAGTAAGTAAGTAAGTAAGTAAGTAAGTAATTTTATTTAAGGAGGAAACCACATCACCTATGGGTGGTTTTCATGAGGGACCTCCATATAAAAGTTAATTACAACAATAATTGACAAAAATATTCGAAATACAAGAACTAATTACATTTATAGAAATAGAATTAAGAAGAATTGAAATAAACTAATGAAAACTAAATATAATAATAGACAAAAAAGAAAATTATATATTATTAAAATATTGTTTTTTAAAAATCCTAAAATTTACCGATGTCTTCAGTGATCCATTCAAGGAGTTCCATTCATTAAAAAACATATAAGCTGACTTAGATTTCCCCCAGTTAGTTTTTGCTGTAGGGAGAGAAAACATAGATTTATTTCTAGTATTATGGGCATGAATATCTTCAAGCTTAATATTATCATAAATAAAATCATTATTTTTTATAATATAATTAAAGATAAAAGATAACCTATGAAATTTTCTCCTATGTTCTAAATCTTTCCAACCTTCATAAAGTCTCAAACATTCAACAATAGCTTCCTTTGCATGAACTCTGGTAGCCTGTGTACAGTCGCCTTCTATTTCCTTTGATTTTCCGTGTGAAGCAAGTAAGGAAATACGAGATATCTGCGCGCCTGCTAGAACTCTGGGAACTTAATTTGAACCACTTAACCGTGTAGCAGGCAACTTACATCTAATTTAAATAAAATATGAATTAATGTGTGGGTTGTATTTCTCTCGAGATTCAGCCATCGTTTCGAGTATCTTTGATGAGTTAAGTTCTGGAGATTCATGGCAGTTTACCCATCGCAATAAAATGACAGCATTTCACTAAAGTCCCAGAACAGTTACCAAAGGTTTTTCTAAATTCTGTTTGAGTTAGTTATTCAATTGTTTAATATGTGGCGCTTTCTATTTTTTCAGCTTTGGAGATCATTCAGATGCCTCGATCCCAGGCCGTACAGGAAGGGAAGAAGTTAGTATTGAGCTGCAGGACACGAGGCCTTCCGGATGTCCGGTACCGGTGGGTAAAAGATGATATTGAAATCCCTGGGGCCAACCGTTCTGACCTGGTGTTGGAGCCGGTGCGGATGCAGGACTTTGGACGCTTTTTTTGTCGCGTGTGGGATAAGAGCGGATCGGCGACTTCAGATCCGGCGGAAATAGATGTTATCCCAGCTCCCAAAATAAGTAAGTAACAATCTGCGGCCCAGGGTTTCGCTTCACGAGGTAGGAAAAAGAAGGCTAGATACCTTGGGAACGAAGCAGGAAATTTTAGCGGTGCACTGAGACTGACTGCTCAGGTCAGCGGCGTGAAACACGGGCGACCGCGCGGAAAGGCGGCCGGCTATATAAGACCTATACAAAATGGCCGGCATTTATGGGGTTTCTCTGTGACAAAAACAATGCCAATGGTTAGGCTCTGTGTTGAGTGGTAGAATGTTATTAATTTGCGTTTTCGCAGAGCCATGTCGATATTCTTTAAAATTTGAGTTTTGAACAATTTTTCGTTTCATCTGTAATGGGGTGAAATTTTAGTTTGAACGAGACTTCACGAACCGACTTCCGCGGTTCAGTGACCTAGCCATTTGCATTATTCACCGCTGTCACTGAGACTGCCTTCTCAACCTCGTCCCCAGGGTCTTCTCCGCTTTCAAAATGGCGGGGCGAGTGTGGAAACCGCTGGACAAGGCTGCCAAAATGTATACTAAAAAAAATCCGGGCGTATTTTGTCGCGTAAAACATGATGGACTGTCTTCGTTTCGTTCAAACAGTGGTCTCACATTGCCAGAAAACAAAGACGACTGCTAGTCGCTGGAAATAACCTCCAACAGCGCCATTTCCTCGTATGTCACATGACAAATTACTGCACGGTTATTGGAGTATTTTTCCAGCCTTATCCAGGGTTTCAGACGCCCGCCCCGCCATTTTGAAAGCGGAGAAGACCCTAGGAACAAGACGAGGTTCCTTGGACAAGCGCGGCGTGGGCCTGGAGATGATTTTTCCAGCACTGACTCGACCAACCTCGTTCCCAGAAAAAAGCCTTGGGAACAAGGTTGTGACTCGACAGTGCGAGAGGAATGTTAGGCATAATTGTTTGGAATAATAATACAAATTTCAACCCTAGCTTTGTCGCTGCTTGCTACGGGGATTCGTTTAAGAGTTACAATCTACCCATATATAGTTTGTTACTCAGGCAACCAATTAGTTAATCCATTTGATTCCCTTTGGCAAAACCAGAAGTCTATTTTCGTCACCGTTGTCTTTCTTATTCGTTTCGTTAGGATTTAGAGGTTTACACGAAATTGATAGGGACACCAAACAAGCCATGATTGACCTGCTAAGCAAAAAACGTCTTCCTGGACTAGCATCGTGGAAACAGGTGGCACGAAGATATGCCATGAGAGAAACATAAATCTCTTCATTGGAAATAGAGAAAATCCCCGCTTGTGCCCTGCTTGAAGGGCTGACGTCTCTAGCACCCAATCTGACCGTTTACTACTTTTGCAAGACGTTCAAAGAGGCTGGTCTTAGACGGTTGGATGTTGTGGATGTACTCTCTAAGCATATGGTGATACCCGTCTATTAAGCCACCCTAATGCCTTAATTTTCGCGAGGGTCCGCTACTTTCACGCATCGTTATTAATCTGCATGCGTAAATGTACCGTTCTATAGCAATATATATTATGAAATTTTACTTAACCCCTGAGAAACAAGATGTATTATTCCATAATCTATTTATTGGATTAAGTAAATTGGATTTAGTACATTTCTGAGTCAGGCCCAAGTATCTTTCAACAAACAATTGCGTAGTCTCCTTCGTAGCCGTTATTAGGTGCGTAACGTCTCAAATAACAGCTACGTATGAGACAACCTCGTCCCAAGGTTGTGCCTAAATCATACCGTCCAGAAGGACGTCGGACACCTTATTAAGACTTATATAACGTAATGTCGACACTTTGAATTTTATTTTCAATAAGTTTTTAAGTGTAAAAAAGAAAATCTAAAATCACCACTCATGATTGAACCTGTGACCTCAGCTTGGCTTAGGCTTACATAGCCTACCGTACCACTGTACTACCTAGATTCTCGGGTTGCTTAGTCCTAAATTTAACTATATAAACTGCTACGCCTAACCTCAACTGAAAGCTAACCAGTTACTCCGTTATATAAGTCTCAATAAGGTGTCTGACGTCCTTCTGGACGGTATGATTTGGGCTTGACCTCGTCCCAAGGGCTTTCTTTACTTTTAAAATGGCGGGTCGGAGAAGGCCCTGGGGACGAAGTTGTGTTGGAGACCAACCCAACCTCGTTCCCAGGGGCTTCTCGGTTTTCAAAATGGCGGGTTGAAAACCGAGAAGACCGAACTGATTTGAAAATAAAAAGACGGTCGGACTCAACTGAATTAGTACAAAACAAATTTTAATCCTGTAAAAAAAATATTCCACACAATTTTTTCTGTAATATGTTAGTCCAGCTAGAAATTACAAAATATGCCTAAAAACAATTATTTACGTTTTTCCTAAAGGTTAACTTTATAAGTGCTTTGGCAATCTAAAACACAATGGCAAGTGTTAATATTATGGTAGAGCAGCTACTCTGTAAATTTATCTTGCAAAACTCTATAAAAACTCTAAAACTAATTGAGAACAAATTGCTTTAATACTTTCACTTACAGAGTCAGTCAAACCACGAATCATATGGTGTAGTTCTAACTTTTGAGTCTGGACGAAATCCGAAATCCTGTGGTGTGACCATTCAATGGAAAGCTCTTCAGCAGTTCTTTTCAATGGTACTATTTGTTTTTTTCTCTATTTTGCAAAATTAGATTTTAAATTTCTCTTGAATTCAGACTTGAGACTGTGAAAAGTATTAAGTCTCGGTATACGTAAAATGCCGATTTTTACAAAGCTTAAAAAACACACCGTATAGTTGCACTGTATGAAGCCTTTTGGTTAATGATAACTACATGTATGTTCCAAACAGTTACTATGTATAGATGTTAATGTATGCATGTCACGAGACACCTATATACAAAATCTGATTTGCAATACATATAAAATCACAGTGCTAAACATTAGAAAGGAGAGTATGGTCTCGAGATGGTGCACTTCTCGGTTTTTCATGTTACAGTGGTACCCCACCTGACGACCACCGGGTTAATGCGACCCGAACAAAACATATTGCAATCACTTTCTAAAATGAAAATGTCCGTTAATACGACATAAAGTTAATGGTCCATTGGTGGTCGTATAAGTTTTTTCCTACTGTTACTAGTACTAGAAACTCACAAGTTTCTTATGAGTTTTTGTCAGTGTATACTGTCTTTTGATATATATAATTATTAAACCGTTGAACCGCACGGTCATCATTTGCTTTTGTTATACCTCCCAACTCAAACGCCTTTTTTGATTGGACAAGAACGTACCACTTGTCATGGGTCAAAACCGTCTAACTCCCTAGAGCAAACAAAACTCACTAACTCCCTAGGGAAACAACAACTTGAACTTTTGACTCGCACGAAATCAGTTCCTGCGTTTTGAAACCGCGGCAAATTGGTGTGCCAGCCGCATCAAGCACACATTTCTTCTCATCTCAGCCATGGTCGCACATTATATATAGATAATTTTATTTTTGAGTTGGGAGGTAAAACAAAACACTTAAAGGCCCAGTATCACCCATTCGGCTTTGCGGTCGTTTGCTTGTCGTTTGTTTGTTTTCAAATGATGTGCTCGCTCGTGATTGGCTCTTTCGGGAATTTTCGACTGCGTTAAATTCAATCGTCGAGGCTTTGGGCGCGCAATGCATTTTGGGTGATACTGGGCCTTTAATGACTTGTCCCAGGAGAAACAGTGAGATTTGTTTCCCTCGACCCTCGATGTTCTACGACGCGAAGCCGACTGGGTAACAACATTGAGGGTCTCGGGAAAACAAGTCACTGTTTCCCTTTCCCTTAGGGCCAATAAGTACTTATTGTTGTAACCATCAGTTAAAAGCTGATATTTTAAAAATCTGGTTAGCTTTTTTACTATTCTATACTTCTGCATAAATTTTAGTTACATTGTAACAATAAAATATTATCTACACTAGGTCTATACTGGTATGTGCTATTTAAAATAGGCTTAAATTTTGGCTTTTAAATTTTAAAATTTCTAACTTTGTTTTAATTTCTCAGTATATTACATATGCTACCTAAAAAATATCAAACTGACCATTATTTATGCCACAAAAACAATAGAACTATACTCGCAATTGTTCTCATTGAGCGAAGACCAACTTGGCTTCATTTCAAGGACAATTCATAGACTGTTGTGTAAAACACCTTGAATATTTCCCAAGCCGAATAGCAACTTCGAAACGTTTTCTTAAAATACAGTTTTTGAAGACTATGCGGTTTGTTCCTGTGGAACCGAAACTAAATGAACCAACAGTTTTTCGATAATATCAAACCGCTTAATATTGGGTTCCTTAAGGGTTTTACAAAATTCGTAAACCGTTAAATCTGGATACGTCGCCCTAAGGTACGAAATTACACCTTTTCCTTCCTCATGGGATCTTTCCAGATCATCTATATCCATCTTCCACTTAAATGCAACTTGCCTCCATCCCCCACAGCCGGTAATTTCCTTCACGAGTAGTTTTTCAACCTTCTGTTGAGTATCAAAGGATTGTTCAAAAGCTTCATCAAGATATTTGAATCCTGAAAAGACCAGTTTTTAATTGAGTTACAAAATGATTGGCAAAAACACTTGAGTAGTATATATAATGGGGGTTTTACGTCGGGTGGATCATGTGGATCATGTGGATTCATGTGGATCTGCATAATAAGAGATGTAATATTTAAAAGTGACGACATTGCGGTAGACAATAGGTGTTAGACAGCTTACCCGAGTCAGTAAAGCATGACGTAAGAGTTAACGTATGAGACATTTTAACTGTTTTAGCTGTTTAAACTGTTTTTTTTTTCTGCTGTTTTCTATTGTCGATACGGCATACAAAATACAACGTACGACGTATGAGACATTTTGACTGTTTTAGCTGTTTAAACTGTGTTTTTTCTGCTGTTGTTCTAACATACAAGAAATTTTGACTGTTTAAGCTGTCTTGACTGTGTTTTTGATCCGCCGATCCACCGATTGGTTAAAAGCGATTTTCACACCATTCAGTTCTATGAATTGGCAGTTTTATGAAGGCCACTCGATCCCCAAATTGTGGTGTATTTTAATCGATGATTTCAGTAGGTTTATCACTCAAATATATTGAAATATATGCGTATTTGTCTACTGCAGTCAACACCCATGGGACACTTCTCTTGCGTTCCTTTGTTTAAAAGAAAATGCACATTTTGAACATGTCGAGTTTACATACAGCAATCAAATTAACTTCATAAGGTACTGTTCGGTAAAAGTCTTGTTATGATTACTTAGTATCACCAAAGAAAACCACAGAGTTGTCATTTCAACTTTTTTTTTTATTAATATACTCATTAAAGATACAAATATATCGAAATATAGTTCCAAACAGCAACAATGAAAATTATGTCAACAAAAAGCGCATATTTACAATTATCTATCTATAGGTGTACATTTTTACGGAGGTATAAATCTTAAAAAGCACTGATCTTATAATGTCCGTAAGCGAGTGTATCACACCCGTTTGTTAAAACATAACGTTTGTCGTCATAGGGAGATAGACTTGTTTTTGTCAAAGTCACAGAATAGAGTTGATGATTCTCGCTTCTAATTTGGCTCATCTGTACCATCTGTAGCTGTTTCTCAAAGAGACAGCTCTTATAGTCCTGGTGACGAATTACCCGCTTGGTCACGTTCTTGGAAATGCCTTTCGCTGTTTTCTTTTCCATCGGTTTGTTGTCTTCTGTGAACAAGATTGAGTACATTTTGGGGCGAAGACCAACAAATTCTTCGATTGGAATTCCTTTCGTTTCGTCTTTCATTTTCCCCAGGACCTTCTTATTTCTCACACTGTACAGAAAATGTTCTGCTGGATATTCTGAAGTGTCAAAGGAATCCAGATCTTCTAGGAAATCACGGTACAGGTCATCTGTCTTCACATCATAACATAGGCTGTCGGTATCGGTAAAGAGTAATTTGGCAGACTGAGATCCGTATTTTGAAGCCATATAGTTATAATGGAAATCGTACATCAGCACTTTAGAAAGATCAAGTATGGCGAAACCAACATAAATGGGGCGATTCAGGTACAACTTAGTCTTCTTCATGTTAACAGCAGCCAAGTCTTCAGAGAAGATGCGAAATGAGTCAAAGGAAGGTGATGCGGCGAGCTTGATTAGTTTTTCTTCGTTAGTGACCAGCTTGACATTCACTCGCTTTCGGAGGTTCTCCATGGTTTTTCCGAACACGGAATTGTTAAGGAGCTTGAAAAAATCTTTCTCAAAGTCATTTGTCGCCATTTTGCGTTTTTCCGTGTTAAAGTCGATATAACTCTTCAACCACATGCTCTGTGCAAAGCCCAAAACTCGGTGAATCTTTGTCAGCTTCATGCCCAGGTCCAAGTATAATTTCAAGTTGCGGTAGTGAAGAATGTAGCTTTTTTTGTTGCAGAGATTCGGCACCAGTTTAGGTACCGATGCGTCGCCCAGGTTTAGGTCTTCATTCAGCTGTTGACAGTAGGGAGAAAGCATGTTGGAGGTGACTTTCATTTTCTCTGGCGCCAATGGATAATCCGAATGCAAGTCGTGAAGCTCTGATGGGTACTCTAGATCTACCTCGAGTATAAAACCCTCCTCACAGTCATCAGCCACATCCAGCACATCTAAATCTTCGATTTCGTTTTCAGTCAGCCAAACAAAATCGTGGGTTGGGAGCGGTTGACTCATTGCCCATCCATACAAGTTGTTGGCATCTAGGTACATGATATAGCGTTTGTCCTGAGCTGCATCATAATCAGGGACATATGGGTTGTTCGCTTTGCTGTATCGATTACTGATCATCGAGATGCCACCACGTATGCCCTCCTCTACGAACAAATACATATCAGGGTCGGTCAAAAGTTCAAGTTCTACATTGGTCATCTTGAGACAGGCAGACCAAGCTAGGGAGGGAGAGGTGTAGAAATGCGCGGGGTCCAACTGGTAGTAGTTGAGGCAGATGCTCCGAAAGTTTTCAAATACATCGGCCAATAAAAGCACGTCTGAGAGAAGATACAAGTCGTGGTAATCGCCAAGATTTTGCATTTGAAAGCTTGTAAATACGGTTTGTGCATGTTGATAATCGTCGTCACCAATGGGCTCCTCTGTTAGCTTACTATAGAATGCTTCTTTGGGAGGCAGCTGATGTTCTTGGAACCTGTTCATAGAGTCCATATAATCATACGGGTAGACACCTTTTCTCAGCAATAGGGGAACTTTGCTTTCTTCGATATAACGCTTGAGGACTTGAAATTTCTGATCTCCTTCCTTTGCCAAGTTACACACAAGCTTTTCCAATGACGCATTCATAAACTGATATGAATCAATAAAATCCAAGTGACCGATCGAAAAGGAAATGTACTTTTCCATATTGTTCGCAATACAGTTAATGGTCTTGTTCTTCAACTTTCCGACACCTTGCATAATGAGGTGGGAGTCATACCCTCGGAGGTTGTGGAAAATCACAGGTATCCTACCGGTAAATTGAAAGTTCAAGTTGCAGCCGTTATGGGCAGCACCTCTAAATTTACCAGTCATGTGACAGTGATCGCGAACTCTGTCTGCGCCCAGCTCTTCTCTACAAATGTGGCAATGAGTTGCTCGTTGAAACTGCTGTTCTTCAGGCGGAGTGATTTGCATGGGAACAATCTCATTCAAAAGGGTTCGAATGCGCTGTTCTTCTTGCTCTAATGATTCCAGAAACTTGTCCACAGCATCTTCTCCGCGGTAGACGACAGGAGGTTTACAGTAATCCGGCCTTTCGGAGACAACGACATACGAGAACCCACAGGCTTGGTGATTTTGGAACTTCTCAGTCGATGACTTGTTGGGGTCCGGAGAAGCAGACTGAATCTTGGTGGTAAGACTTTCAAAATCAGCATAGATGGCGAATGGTACTCGAAGCTGCTTGTGAAAATCTTTAAACTGTAGAAACATGTTGTCATCACTCGGTAGCTCTATTCTCTGTGGACCATGCTGACTGCAGATACGCTTGTGATCTTCAAGAAGCTGCTCTCGAACAAATCCGTGGAGACAGTGAGGACAGTAATACATTTGGCCTTTATGTCGCGTTTGACTTGAAAGAAATCGGTTGAGATTTCTAATCAGGCAATAATGCCGTTTCTCTCCCAGCGAAAACAGCAGTAAGTTCACATGAACAGGAAACCGTTCCTTGCTAATATAAACAGGAAATAAAACACCTTGCTCAAATCCAAACACATTAATCGCAATCTCATTCTGCTTTTCAAACTTTGGGATTTTATTGACAGGCACCGGAAACTCGATGCCATCAAAGTTTAGTTCCTTTACGTGTGGTTGATAATGATGAATGCGTTCAGGATTAGACCTGTACGGAACTGGGTGTAAAGCCGCTAATACGCTCCACATGAAACATCTGTTGTCGTTATTCTTGATATTGACAATCACCTTCCTGTTCTTTAACTTCTTTGGCAGAGGGAGGTAGCTTGATCCTTTCAGAGGCTTGTACTGAACCACATTCAAATCAATACTTAGTATTTCAGAGAGCATCCAACCACTTCCTTCTTTCTGATAAGTTGCAAAGGCGCTGAGAATCTTCTGGCTCACTTCGTTAAGTTGTTCATCTATTTCGTGTGGGTTGACTGTTGTCATGCACAAACTTCGAAAATGAGGTTCTGAGACCAGATCAGAACCATCTACTTTTGGTTTAATAAACTTGACTTGAACGCTGATAAACCACTTTATTCCCTTCTTAGCGACAAGTTCTTGTTTCAGATAGCGGAAGAGCGGCTTCTTCTTGCTATGTAGAAACAGCCTTAGATCGCGTTTCTGTTGAATTCCAGGCTTTAACTTGAAGGTCTTCAAAGTATCCTTTAAAGCCGAGGTGAAACCGCAAGGATCCCCAAGGTTGTCTTGTACATCTTCATTATCGGCTTGCGAAGCCGACGAACTATTGAGCGCCTTGTCATCTAGTTTGATTTCTTTCCTTGTTGAACCGTCGTTGTCAGACTCTTCCGCGATGAATTTTCGCTTGATGCCGTTATCAGAGATTGGCTTCTCGAACTCACATACTTTCTGATGCTCTAAGCACTTATCTTGACGATAAAACTTGCGACTACAATGCTGACATTGGTGTGTCTTGTCTTGAGAATGTTTCTTCATGTGCCGCTTTAAAGCATCTTTTCGATTAAAGGAATCACCACACCGCTCACAATGAAAAGAACTGCCACCGTGAACTGCTTTCTTATGTCGTGCCAGGTTAGTTTTCTGAGAAAACTGCTTCTCGCAAATATCACATATGAAAACCATTCTATACTCTTAACAATCGCTGTCCGCTTACTTTTTGATCCACACTCTTCGAAAGCTTGCTTTGAAATAAATGGAGGTTATATTGAAGTTAAATTTATTTACGTCCTAAACAATACCATTGTGAAATCCTTCTTCCCATTGGTTAACAAGAAAACCTATTATGACTTCACTTGGGCAAGTCTAGGCATGTTTAGAGTAAATGAGTGTGTCGTGATTGTCCAATTCCGGGATGTGAGGCAAAATACCTCGTGAAATTATCTAATCATCTCACTGATGTGCCAGTTTTATATGCGTGTTTGCTTTCTTCTAATGTTTTTGTATTGTCAGCAAAATAATGGTATTATGGAATTGTATTATGAAAGCGGGTCTGTACTGATTAAAAAGTTGTAGGTTCATTGTCTCTTCTATCAACAACTTTGACATCCTAATAAATCGTTTCTAATTTTCTCTAGTAAGTGATTGGTTTAAAAGGGGTTTTTGATCGATTTCATGTTATAAGTTTAAGGAGGGCCATTCGATTCTTAATTTGTGATGTGTTAATCTCAGAAGATGTATTGACTCAATTAAATATATGCGTGTCTTCCTTCTGTACATAACACCCATGGGAGCGCTCTGTTATGGTCCAAATGCAAATGTAAAACACAGTTTCAAGGTTTGTAGTTTAGATTAACGCATAACGAAATAACACCCAGGCAGTTATCATTTCAACTTGTATTTAATTGATATGTTCATCAACGTTCCAAAGGTAGTTAAAAGGTAAGTCAACAAATCTAAAGTTCCGAGTGATATTTACATGCAGCTACACACATTTTTTTTCAAAGGAATCAACAAGCGTTGATCTTATAATGTCCATAAGCCAGTGTCTCACATCCGTTTTGTAAAATATAGCGTTTGTCGTCATAGGGAGATAGACTTGTTTTGGTCAAAGTCATAGAATAGATTTTATGATTCTCTCTTGAATTTGGTTCATCCGTGCCATCTGTGGTGGTGTAAATGGCTTTACAGATTTAAGTTTATTGTGCTCCTGACATTAATAGGTTATAAAGTGAGCCATTGAGGAGGTAAATGTTTTGTCCTTTGACGGCGTTTAATAGTTGTTGTTGTTGTTTTTCTAACACCGCTTGCTTTAAACTGCGGTAAAGCTTTTGGTTCTCTGGGTGTCGATACATGACAAACAGTACGTTGTTCTTCTTGTTCAGTCGATGGCAGTGCTTCGCTTGTGGAACATTCTCCCGAGTCTTTGCGGTTGTTCTCCGTGTTGTGGTAGATAATTACTTTAACTTTTGGTTGTAGTTTGGCCTCTTGAAGGTACTTTCTCCGTTGCGTGTGATCCAACTGATGAACATCTGCAAGATGGTTAGCTAGTCTTACGAGGTACTTTGCACCGCATCCTTGAATCGGACAATCTCTACAAACTCTTTTGTAGACCATGTTTGCAGTTAGACGACAAGACACAAATGACATTTGTGTAACAATTTTTCTGTATATATTGATGATCAAACAGGCCAAAACCAGGCCAAAAAAGCCAAAGACAGGCCAATAAAGCCAAAGCCAGGCCAAATACGCCAAAACCGTCAAAAGCGCCATATTCTGCTGACAGTCGTCGAGTTCTCCAAACATGCTCAGGCTTGCCATAGTGACGTTCAAACTTTTAATTATGCTAAAACTGAACTATAAATTTACATGAAAAATTAGCACCTAGGAAAATTAACAAAGCAACCAATTTCATGCGCGCGCTAAAACAATAAAACCACACTTTGTTAAGTTAAAACTATATTTATTGATAACAAACAAGTACATAATTATTCAGGCAATTTAAAGCTTAGTTGGAAAGGAACAGACAGAGTTGGCCAGCAAGAGACACCACGCCAGTATTTCCCAATCGCAAAAATTAGTTACCGTAAAACCCAAAAAAATCATCCATTTGAAACCGGACTTAGTCTCGCGCAAAATGAATATGGTTAACATCGTTTTATAGGAGGAGTGCACCCCAAAGAAAAACCCACCGTAATTATGTTTTACAGAGAGAGTCTCATTTACTTAGCGACTAAATGGATTACGCGGAAAACTCCCTTTGTTTTCACAGAGCAACTCAAAGCAACTCAGAGCAACTTAGACCGATGACCCCTTGGAGTAGCTCATTGTAACTCTGAGTTGCTCTGAGTTGCTCTGTTGTTTTCTCTCGGAAAACTCCCTTTGTTTTCACAGAGCAACTCAGAGCAACTCAGAGTTACAACGATTATCAACATGCACAAACCGTATTTACAAGCTTTCAAATGCAAAATCTTGGCGATTACCACGACTTGTATCTTCTCTCAGACGTGCTTTTATTGGCCGATGTATTTGAAAACTTTCGGAGCATCTGCCTCAACTACTACCAGTTGGACCCCGCGCATTTCTACACCTCTCCCTCCCTAGCTTGGTCTGCCTGTCTCAAGATGACCAATGTAGAACTTGAACTTTTGACCGACCCTGATATGTATTTGTTCGTAGAGGAGGGCATACGTGGTGGCATCTCGATGATCAGTAATCGATACAGCAAAGCGAACAACCCATATGTCCCTGATTATGATGCAGCTCAGGACAAACGCTATATCATGTACCTAGATGCCAACAACTTGTATGGATGGGCAATGAGTCAACCGCTCCCAACCCACGATTTTGTTTGGCTGACTGAAAACGAAATCGAAGATTTAGATGTGCTGGATGTGGCTGATGACTGTGAGGAGGGTTTTATACTCGAGGTAGATCTAGAGTACCCATCAGAGCTTCACGACTTGCATTCGGATTATCCATTGGCGCCAGAGAAAATGAAAGTCACCTCCAACATGCTTTCTCCCTACTGTCAACAGCTGAATGAAGACCTAAACCTGGGCGACGCATCGGTACCTAAACTGGTGCCGAATCTCTGCAACAAAAAAAGCTACATTCTTCACTACCGCAACTTGAAATTATACTTGGACCTGGGCATGAAGCTGACAAAGATTCACCGAGTTTTGGGCTTTGCACAGAGCATGTGGTTGAAGAGTTATATCGACTTTAACACGGAAAAACGCAAAATGGCGACAAATGACTTTGAGAAAGATTTTTTCAAGCTCCTTAACAATTCCGTGTTCGGAAAAACCATGGAGAACCTCCGAAAGCGAGTGAATGTCAAGCTGGTCACTAACGAAGAAAAACTAATCAAGCTCGCCGCATCACCTTCCTTTGACTCATTTCGCATCTTCTCTGAAGACTTGGCTGCTGTTAACATGAAGAAGACTAAGTTGTACCTGAATCGCCCCATTTATGTTGGTTTCGCCATACTTGATCTTTCTAAAGTGCTGATGTACGATTTCCATTATAACTATATGGCTTCAAAATACGGATCTCAGTCTGCCAAATTACTCTTTACCGATACCGACAGCCTATGTTATGATGTTAAGACAGATGACCTGTACCGTGATTTCCTAGAAGATCTGGATTCCTTTGACACTTCAGAATATCCAGCAGAACATTTTCTGTACAGTGTGAGAAATAAGAAGGTCCTGGGGAAAATGAAAGACGAAACGAAAGGAATTCCAATCGAAGAATTTGTTGGTCTTCGCCCCAAAATGTACTCAATCTTGTTCACAGAAGACAACAAACCGATGGAAAAGAAAACAGCGAAAGGCATTTCCAAGAACGTGACCAAGCGGGTAATTCGTCACCAGGACTATAAGAGCTGTCTCTTTGAGAAACAGCTACAGATGGTACAGATGAGCCAAATTAGAAGCGAGAATCATCAACTCTATTCTGTGACTTTGACAAAAACAAGTCTATCTCCCTATGACGACAAACGTTATGTTTTAACAAACGGGTGTGATACACTCGCTTACGGACATTATAAGATCAGTGCTTTTTAAGATTTATACCTCCGTAAAAATGTACACCTATAGATAGATAATTGTAAATATGCGCTTTTTGTTGACATAATTTTCATTGTTGCTGTTTGGAACTATATTTCGATATATTTGTATCTTTAATGAGTATATTAATAAAAAAAAAAAGTTGAAATGACAACTCTGTGGTTTTCTTTGGTGATACTAAGTAATCATAACAAGACTTTTACCGAACAGTACCTTATGAAGTTAATTTGATTGCTGTATGTAAACTCGACATGTTCAAAATGTGCATTTTCTTTTAAACAAAGGAACGCAAGAGAAGTGTCCCATGGGTGTTGACTGCAGTAGACAAATACGCATATATTTCAATATATTTGAGTGATAAACCTACTGAAATCATCGATTAAAATACACCACAATTTGGGGATCGAGTGGCCTTCATAAAACTGCCAATTCATAGAACTGAATGGTGTGAAAATCGCTTTTAACCAATCGGTGGATCGGCGGATCAAAAACACAGTCAAGACAGCTTAAACAGTCAAAATTTCTTGTATGTTAGAACAACAGCAGAAAAAACACAGTTTAAACAGCTAAAACAGTCAAAATGTCTCATACGTCGTACGTTGTATTTTGTATGCCGTATCGACAATAGAAAACAGCAGGAAAAAAAAACAGTTTAAACAGCTAAAACAGTTAAAATGTCTCATACGTTAACTCTTACGTCATGCTTTACTGACTCGGGTAAGCTGTCTAACACCTATTGTCTACCGCAATGTCGTCACTTTTAAATATTACATCTCTTATTATGCAGATCCACATGAATCCACATGATCCACATGATCCACCCGACGTAAAACCCCCATTATATATACTACTCACTTGCATCACTTTCTCAACCAATCAATACATGTAGGTAAACTACATGATCTGATTTATGTTTAAGATTTGGTAATGTGATAAAAATAAATGCTGTTTCACTTCCGTTTTTGCATTTTTGACTCCAGAGCCTTCTTTTTCATCAGTTCACCTTTTTGTACATGTATCTGCAGGCGTAGGCGCAGGCACATACAGTATGGTAGCTTAAGGCGCGATGTCTTTTGGGATTGGCCATGGCCAAGCTCAAGGCCAAGGCATTCAAGTTGCAGAGTTTCTGACGGGAATAGCAGTTCCATCACACAGCTGCCCGATTGAACATCGCCATATTCCAAGGGATAGGGAGTCGAAAAGAAGAGTTCAGGACTTTTTTATGCCAATCTGAAAGCCAAATGACCCAGAGCGCACATACAGAATGTGCTCGATTCTGCTCTCCTGTGTATTCCTCAGCATAAGCTCGGAGGCCCTGGTACATGTATTTACACAGCTGTTTATTTTTCTCTGTCGCCATTTATAAGAATTCCTGTGGCCAACCAAACGATTCCACCATCACGCATGAAACTGAATTTGAGCCTAGGTTCCCTGGAGTGGGTAAAAATAATCTATATTAAAAAACAACACGGTCAATTACATTATATTACTTACTCATTCCATCACGAGGGATAACATCTAGTTCTCCGGGAGATGACTCCACACATTCTGATCTGTTCAGCTGGCCATAAGCATACCACACTTCGCATGAATACCAGCCAAAATCACGCACTTTGACAGGGTCAAGGACAAGAGTACAACTGTGTTGTCCTTGGATCTTCTTCCCATCTTTCAGCCACTGATAAGTTAAGTTTTTCTTCCCTTGTGCCTTGCACTCAAACACCGCCCTGGAGCCTTCTTTATGAGTTTGGGGTGTAGGGTGTTGCACAATCTCTAATGGTTCTAAAACAATTGGAACATTTATTTTGGTTTGGTTATCACAGTCAAGGTTTAGATACTCAGCTGACCATGCAATTTGATTGAAATAAAACCAATAATTTTGGCGTTTCCTGCTAAAAATATTGCATTCTTACCTTCCGCGTCATTTGGATCCTACATAAAAATGGAACAAAACAAAATGAGATAAGATTGTGCACCATATAATGTATATACTTGTACACTTGTATACTTGTAGTTTAGGTTTCTGTGACTGTCAGTCACACAATGCACTTCCGTAAACTTTATAAATGCTAATTAAGTGATCCGTGAGATGCATAGTACATGTGGACCTATATATGTTTAAAAGGGAGTCATGATATAAAATTTGCCTGTAACGCATACACTGTACATACATGTATGTACCTCTGTCTAGTCATTCAAATGCATTTGGGGCAGAATTTGTTTCTGTACATGTACATTGATTTCACTTGTGGCTGCGCGATGCGGTCTGTGTTTCGTATACCTATTAATGACCTGCTCGCCACTACGGGTTCCAGTATCTCAGTGGTTAGAGCATCCAATTGGAAAGCGGAAGGTCATGCATTCAAATCCCATCTGGAGCTTAGAATTGTTATTTTTAGCTCTTTTTTTCTCCACACTATTGAATTAATTTTGTTTTGACTTTTACATTTCTGTGTGTAGAATTACTTCTAATCATTAATAGAAGAGGCATATGTAAATGCTATTACCGACAATAATTATTACTAATTAGTAACTACATGTACTTAAGGATATTTCGATGTAACACTAATTTAAACCTGCAGTTTTAGCTTCACAATAACTTTTATGAAGTTAACTTACGAATTATTATTATTATTATTATTATTACTATTGTTATTATCATTATCATTATTATTATTATTATTATTATTATTATTATTACTATTATTATTATAAAAATTAAAAAAAAACAGTGTGAGAATTACATTTTATAAATTACAGTAAAATTTATTGAACCTGTATTGGGCGGCCACTCTCAAGGACTTTGGAAATTGGCCGCTTAATACGAGTTAGCCGCTTAATACATCACGGTGGTCGGTTGCTAGGGCTTTTCCTCCCGCACCTTTCTAAACTGAGAGTTTTAGGCTATAGACAAAAGTAGAATGCATCGAATCTAACGAAACTTGGAAGGAAAGTAGGTGGATAAATTACCTATCAATTAGTGATTATTTTATCCCATTTGACTGCTATTGTGGCGTCATAAATGATGTCCAAATATGGCATCAGAATTAAAATTCAGGGAAAAAGTGTGGAAAATGTTGTATTAGTTTTCAGTATAGAATTCTATGATTTCTGGTGAAAACCCCATCTCAATCGGATAAAAAGGCGTAAAGTTACAGCTAATTAAGGACGGTGCCACCTAATGGCAAGGTATTTTGCCAGGTTTTTGACTATGCGGGAAAAGTAGATCTTAGCAGGGGCTATTGGAATCCAAAGAGAAAATTGGGGGTAACCACACATTTTTCGGAGATAATTAAGCTTCAATCTGGAAAAAATGCTGACATCAGCATTTTTTCGAAAAAAGGAAAAATAGATCTTTCTTCGCGGATTTCCTTAGGATTCGCCTTTACATACAAAAAAGCAACAATATTTCTAAAAATCTCTAAAACACATAAGGAATGGTAACATAACAACTACTGTTTATATGTTTTAAGCTACAAAATCATCACAACAGAGCCATTATCGGCCCTGACAGCTTTCCCACGTTCGCCAAAAAAACAGTCTAAATAATTTTTGCCCACAACAAAAAATTAATTGCGTGCTTAATATGCTTACCACTTTCATTTTTTAAGATAAAAAGTAGGGGTCACCACGCGTTTTTACAAGTTATATTTAGATGTTTTCAACTTTTACGGAATCGCTTTCGGGGTCCGCGACATTTTTTTTTTCTATGCCCTCCCTGGTAAGTTAAATATTGTGCGTGTCTTTTTCGGGGGCATGCTAGGATTTCCACTTGACGGCTTACCGTTCAAAACTTTTACTTTCAGGCACAATAAAAAGACAAACATCGTCGAATTCAAAGTTAATTCTATTTGTAGCTGTAAGTTGCTCCGTGTTTGAGAAACATTTTTCGGGGATTGCAAGGTCAAGCAGCACAGTAAAGGAGTAAAACGCAAAATCGGTTCATTTCCATTGATCTACCGTGGATCCACGGATTTATTACGTTCCTTCGAACACAAGAACTTTACATTGTGTGCATCTTCTTCGGACGCGAGATAGCGGCGGAAATCGAGCCTATTACCAACTTGAAAATATCAGTGCGATATCGAGGTGACTGGTCGGCTGCCGAAGAACTATAGATTGGCAGGTTAGTCTTTTAACGGTTATTTCCGAGTCAAAATGTAAGAAATATTTGTCGAAAAGTGCTTGAGTCGTGTAATTTCATTTGGCCGCGTGTTTATTTTCTTGTGAAGCTCCTGTAGTTTTCATGGATTCTCTGATAACTTTGGTAAAAAATAAGTCGGTACACTTTAATTTAAAAAAAATCGTGAAATAATAAAACACTTTTTTTACCGAAGTCTACGGCTTTATTTGATCTAAAAAGATAAGATTTCTTGTCAGTTTATCGTGGCACATTTTTCGCCTATCAAAATTTGTTCTGACGCAAAGAAGTTGAGAACTGACACGATGCGACTTCGAAAAACATCACTTGCCTATAACAGAATAAAGGAAATCAATTGTACCTAAATGCACGAATGTGTTTACGAAAGATTACACTAAAAACCATGCTTGCCAGCAATCGAGGGAGGGAAAACTTTAGTCGGATGCTTCCCGGCTTTGGAGCGGCCAGTTTTCTTTAGCTGCTGGTTTCAGCCTTGTTTTTATATCTTCATCAATTGTCAAAAACGGTCTTTTTCAAAACGCTTTGCTCATCTCAATTCTCCTTTTCGACGCTTGTTTGCTTTAACTGGAACAGTTGTTTTTTCTGCTTTTGTTGTATACTTTCTTTTATTCGCAAAAATGGCCACTGGCAAAAGATTTTTGCAGATAAACAGAATTTTTCAAACAACGCGAGTTTGGCCGCCAAAACAAAAACTTGTGCTAATTGGAAATAACAACATGCCAGCCTTTCCTTGGATTTTATGCCTTGAGGATGCTTGTTTATATATATATATATATATATATATATATATATATATATATATATATATATATATATATATATATATTTATCTATATATATTTATATATATATATAAAGAAAACACTACAGTGTAGTCTGGTTTGACTTGAAGTTCTGTTGAAATTTTGAATGGAGAAAAGTAGCCAATGTAAACAATCTTCGTAAAGAAAGGCAAAACGTACGCGTTCTGCTGATCGAGGCGGCATCGCCAATTAGCTCAAAATAGTTTCATTACCGAGAGGGTGTGAATGGGGTTAACCGACTAGCGACAAAGGGCGAAAAATATTACTGACTACCGACAAAACGAGGAAAAAATTACCGACTAGCGACAAATAAATACTAACCGACAACCGACATGGTCCGACATTATAGGGATGTTTGTATTCAGAAAGAAGAGCATTTTGAATTTATTTTTAGCGCAGGAAATGTTCAGATCCTTTGGTGGGCTCTATTTCACCAGAAGTAACCACATTAATTCCAAATTTCGTCAATTATAGAATTTCCTGTCTTCAAATTACTTTAAAGCCCCGGGATCCTCCTTTTCGGAGAGCAGCGGCGGGCTCATTTCTAGAACAGCGGCTCGTAAGCGAGCCGACTAGACGCCCTGCTGTTGTGTCATGATTCAGAAAGAACAAGAATGATGTCACTCTTAAGGGGAACCTTGGCTGAAAAACAGTTTTAGATCCAAAGTATTCGTAATGCTTATATTTAACTCAGGCTGGGGTTTTAAGTCGGTATCTCCGTGACTGGTTACTGAATGTGAAGTGTTCTTTTTTCAGTTTTTTTTTTCCCGCGGACCGCCATGTTTTCTTTATGGTAATTTATGACGTCATTACATTGTCGAAGTTTAAAGAAGATTTCGCGGTAGAACCGTACAATATTCAGTCAAAAATGCATTAAAAGCATATATATTTATAAATTTACGTGATGTTGACTTAAACCGTCGTATTGAAAACTCACGACAACGCAATGACGTCATAATTTCCCATCAAACTTTGCGAAAACAAACATGGCGGCGCGCGGGAAATTTGAAAGCAAAAAAGGCAGAAACAAAATGCCCAGTATTCAAGAGTTAAAGGTTTGTAATCACCTTCAAAACCCGTAAACCAGTTTAACAATGACACGAACTAATGATCTAGAAGAAATATGTTTTCTAGCCGAGATTCCCTTTAAGAGTCAAGGTCGCATGGATGCTCTCTCCTCCGCAGAGGCTCCTATCCGTAAAGAACAGTAAAAGAGAAAATGGGAGCGCGGGAAACGATGGGAAGAGCGAAACAAGTAATTGGTCTTATACATAAAGTGGACGAGAAATTCTTGAAAAAGCATCCACTTCCAGACCCTGAAAAGATAAAGACCAATCTAATCACCAGCGCAGACATAACAATTGCGACCTCGCTTGATAACGGTGCTGCAATGCCGTGGCGGTTCATTTCCGACCCAAATCTGTGACTAGAGAAGAAACATTTTCTTGCATGAAAGATAGTATTAGAACCGTACAAACCTGTGAAAATTGCTTGAAAGGTCAGCGAAGTGTGAAACATATTGTGATGAGTGAGGCCTCAAAATGTGTAGCAATGAGCAAATGCGAAGAGTGCCTAAAAGCAAAATCGGTCTGTGCAAGCTGCAAGAACAAGGGACAAGTTTCTTATCACCCATCTTAACTAAGGGCATGTGATTCCTGCTTAGATAGAAATGTAACGTGCCAAAAGTTAGTAGCTAGTTAGTTATCATGGCAGTAGCAACCGACTGCGAGGAGTGCAACAAGAAGGCACTTGTTCGCTTAAGTGACAAGGAACTGCCACCGAAATTAGAATTGGTAGTTCCCTTGCCAGATGTCGTTCACGTTGGAAAAAGCTGTAAGTGCAGCTGGTCGAACTGGTTTATCAACTTCGACAGTGAATTTAGCAATCTCGTGTTGCTTCGAAGCTTACGTGACAAGAATGCGGAGGCGTTTATCAAAAAGAAGCTTCGAAAGCTGCTTTCACTTGAATGTGTTAGGAATAAAGATAGAATGGCTGTCGAACCCATTATTCGTTTAACACGGCCAGAAGTTCTCAAAGTGCTGGAGGAAGTTAAGTTCGTTGTGCATACCATCGTTCCAGAACAATACAGATTTTGGACAAGTAACCAACGCGGTGTATGCCCTCACCCGATCGCAGTTTCTAATGGCCCAACAGGCTCGATCCTTGCGCTTGATTACAACTTTGAGACAGGTTTATCAAGACTCCTAACAATAAGATTGCACCAGCCAGCAGATGTCTCTGTTGTGCGAGATGGACTGAGGGATGCTAGGAACTTGTGCTTCATCGATGACATTGCATTCTTGTGCGAAAGGGGAAAATCAACAATTTCTTTTGTCGACTTCAAGGGAAAAGTGAAAATAAGTACAAAGTCACTGAAGCGACGAGCTGAACTTCTGAGTCACTTAAAAGCACTATCTCTCCCAACGGATGGAACGGTTCCCATTTTGCGCCAAATACTTAACGACCACTTGGGTGCCATTTCTAAGAGCATTGACTGTGCGGAACACGTCCAGATACATCCTAATCGTCTTAGTAAGCCTTCTGCTATCTGTGCTGCAAGCAATGATTTGTTATTTTGTAGTGATGACGAGAGCCAATATGTCTATCAGATAGCATTGACATTTGATGGAGTGACCATTCACGGCAATGCTACGAAATTCACTTCCTATCCATCCAGCATCGTAAACCTTTTGTCTATTACTCTACTTGACCAATGCGCATTCTTCTCAGGAGCCTCGAGCCAAGGTGGGCTGTACAAATGTGAACTTAGCACAAAGACGGTGACACAAGCTGTATCAGTGCAACTCGACTCTTCCTTACTCTGAGATAAACCAAGTATGCGCCTTGAACGGGAAGGTAGTGTACACGAATACAAAGGCGGGAAAGGTCATGCAGTACAACCCTGATGATAACTCGGTTAGAGCTTTGGTAGGAAGTGGCCACAACAGTTCTTCCGATGGGAAACAAGATTCATGCTCATTCAAAGAAATCGAGAGGATATGCTCCGTAACCGAAGACTTTGTTTGTTACAGATGTTGCCGCTGGAAAAGTGAAGATAGCGACGAGCCTCTCACAAACGATATCTTTTCTGGGAATTCTTGGTTCCTTTACGATACCTTTGGAATTCATTCTAAGGGTATAAAACCTAAGGAGTGTCCTTCAAACAAGCAAAAGAGAAGGTGACAAAGATTGACAAATATGTAAAAGATACTGTGTGTAAGGTGAAGGAACGCTACCAGTTGAGCGAGACTTCTGCAACCAATGGTCCACAGGGAACTGTATCACAGAAGACGCAAGTATCTGTGTCTTTGCTTAAAAAGGGGATGGACAGGTATACAAGAACGTGATGGACGTTAACCCCCAATTTCTAGATGATCTGCTACTCGAAACGTTGCTCCCAACAGAAGTGGAAAATTTGCACGCTGTCTCGCACTTTAAACATGAGACATTTACGGTACTTACATATGCGCAGGATTTTGGAACAATTTGCAAGGAATCTCTGAAGCGCACATCTAGATGGGCAGCAAAGTACTACACGCATGACAAATCATACTATCCGGTCCCTCAATCTGCCATGCCCCTTTCCGCTATAGCTATGATGACACCTTTGCCAAGTGAGGACATAACACCAGCTATGGAAGGACAGATCAAAGAGTGGCTAGAGAGTTATAGACCAGTACGCCAACGGACGGTTAGGAGCGAGACCACAAAAGATAAGGCTGGGGCCTTGCCGCCAGCTGTCTACGCTGTTCATCGCACCGACGAGTCTGAAGAGAGACTTCGATTCCCTGAAGAAAACAATGTATCATCATCGAATGCAGTACCACAACGCGTTGTTAGCATACAATTTGTGAACGATGGGGATGTTACTGAGGTGTTTGAGGAGCACAGGGAAGTACAAATTGATGAATAGGAGACAAATTCGGATGACGAGGAATCAGATTTTGAAGAACATTCAGAGCTTGTCAACAGAGCGTGTGATACACGATCCGGCAGGGCTGTTCGTGCATTTGTACGACTCGACATGTGACGGTAAGAGGTAATAATAGTTGTAAAATCATTAAAGATCCATTAAACGGTGCATGATACGCATGGCAGCAAATTTTTGGCAAAAAAACCAAAGAAACCCCACAGTAGAGGCACGAGAGCCGTTGAATAATAAGTGTAATAAGTGTTTGTGGACGTCTTCGGAAAAAAAGACTTCCGTAGCTAACAAAATTACGTATACCAGAGGCTGAAGTGGGCAGTTCACTCTTGTCACATTTACCTCTCTTGATTTACTTCGATGCCTTGTAATCGACAGGAAAACAAATTCACATCTAGAATAAAAGCTTTGGTGATTTTATCGGTATACTAGATTTGCAAATAAAAGTGGGGTAGACGATCACGTTGCTAAAAAAACAGAGTTAACTAGGTTTACGTGCAATCAAATAATGAATTATTACAAGTTTTACACTTCGTCTAGAGTTTAAAGTCTTAAAACTGCGCAAATTACATAACAAATGTGAATAATTAACTTGCATGATCTTCCATTTTTAATTATGAACTGAGATTTACCGACAACCGACAAAGGTCGAAAATTTTAACCGACAACCGACAAAGTAATGAAATTTTAACCGACAACCGACATGTGGACCCCCCCATTCAGACCCTCTACCGAGGCTCTGTTGTTTGCAAAATAGAGAAAGAATTTAGCAGTTTTAGGCTGCAGAAGGTCTATATAAACACATTTTCATAGATTTTTTAGAACTCTATTTATCTTGTACATGTAAGTTAAGAAACTAAGCCCGGAACTTAGCCTTTACCTCGCGCGTTCGCGTTTAAAACATAACCAGTGTCTCGCGCAACTATCGTGCAATGCATGCGCAGAACGTATGCGTATTAACAATAGGTGGCACCGTCCTTAAAGAAATTCAAATTTCCCGCGAAACGACCATATATGGTCAAACTTTAGGCGTATTTAAACGCGAAAACAATGAATGTAGTCGCATCGGAGAAAAGACAAAGTTGCATAAAATCAAAATTGTAGTTTTTTGAGCTTACGATGTGTGGTCTATGACACGGATTTCGTCACGAATTACGTCAATGTGACGTCATATTGACGTAATTCTTGATGAAATACGCGTCATAGTACAACATATGCTAAGTTCAAAAAACTACAATTTCGATTTTATGCAACCTTGTCCTTTCTCCGTTGCGACTACATTCATTGATTTCGCGTTTAAATACCCCTAAAGTTTAACCATATATGGTCATTTGGCGGGAAATTTGAATTTCTTTAATTAGCTGTAACTTTACGCCTTTTTATCCGATTGAGATGGGGTTTTCACCAGAAATCATAGAATTCTATTCTGAAAACTAATACAACATTTTCACACTTTTTTCCTGAATTTTAATTCTGATGCCAAATGTGGACATCATTTATGACGTCATAATAGCAGTCAAATGGGATGAAATAATCACCAATTGATAGGTAACTTATCCACCTATTTTCCTTCCAAGTTCCGTTAGATTCGATGCATTCTACTTTTGTTTATAGCCTAAAACTCTCAGTTTTGAGAGGTGCGGGAGGAAAAGCCCTAGCAACCGACCACCGTGCATGTTCATTAAAAATACTTTGTGGGCGCAGTCAAATGTCAAATTTAATTAACCCTCGGACGAACACGCAAACGTTTACCCCCACTGTGGTACAAGCGGAAGGGGGAGTGGGGGGGGTGTTGCATCCCCCCCCCTTGGGTTTTTGCGATGTTGCAATATTTCGGAAATATTTTACATCCAATAGATAGCCCGCGATGTGCTCTACAAGAAAAGGTAAATATTATGGGTTGTGACGCTGCTGGGGATCCGCATCGTCATCCAAAATGGCCACCAAGACGGCCGCCATCTTGGATTTGAAATTTCAGATTTATCGGGAAAAAGTAGAAATTGCAAATATTGTTTGCTAGAGTTACAAAATAACATACAATTAAATATTTTGATGCGTTTGTTAGCATTTAATATATTTTTTCACCGAAAAAAGGTGAAAACACGCATTTTTATTCAAAAATGGCTTGACCACATGTTACTTATGACGTCATATCTCGTTACCATAGTAACCGGTTGTCGCCAAACTTTACCAAAATGTGTCTCAAGGATAAATAAACAGCTACTGAAAACGGCATGTGCTAATCTTAAATGGTAACGTTCGTTAACGCACAGTATTATAACACAATCAAGCGATCTCTGCCTTGTAACTGTGGTGGCATTTGTTCACAACAACCCTAAGTTACAAAACTCTAGTCAAACAAAGAGTTACATGTAATCTAAGAGTTGGATGTTGCACATAACTGCCCTCTAAACCATAATTATTCCCAGCCTAATGAAATGACAAACGAGTACAATGGATCCTTTTTAAGTGAAATAAAATCGTAAAATTAAATATGGGTTTTGGTTTCTATTCAAGTGTGGCCGCTTAATCCAGGTAAAATAACAGACAGATAAACATGGGACTGCTAATTGTCAGCTGTGACCTTTTAATACAGGTAGCAAATACAAAGTTTGAATGGGAAACATTTGGGACTGTGAAAACTGGCCTCTTAATAGAAAGGGTGGCCACTTAATACTTAACTATTATAGCGTGAAAGCGCGCGTGTCGCCTAATAGAGACCTTATACGATTCGACAACAGCGACGGCAACAGCGACCTCGCCTCTTTTAAACGAACAACTGCACATGCGTTTGCCGTCACGTTGGCGTTGTCAAAGGTATGCGCGAACGCCATTCATCAAGTTTTGCCGTCGTGTGAAAACGCGAAGCAGCTGAAGAAAGAAAATGGCAAAGGAAGCAAGGTAAAGTGATATTTCAACTATAGGTTACTTTTTTAGGTCACTAACAGAAATGTAGTGTGTATCGGTACATGATTTCCAAATATTTGTTTTTAATTTTAACGTGGGTGAATTTTACTTTCAACTGGAATTTAGTTGTCTGGATCACTTGCCTTGTTTAGACCAAATGAATTCTCAGTTAAGCTATGTCTGTTTCCCTAAATTTTATCTATTGAGTCGTCAAATGTTGTTTTGACTGCCAGCTTACTTTCACGAATAAACTCTATCTTTAAGTCTCACAAACCTTTGCAGAGACGAATCGTTTAAATCAGTAAGAAAACCTTGTCTCGTCGGTGTTTTTAATCAGCCTTTCGAGTGTTAAAAATGATCAGCTGAAATGATCAGCAAAGTTGTTCTGTATTCGATCTTAAAACACAAAAATACTGTTGGTTTTTGCCGCTTTAGCCTTTTTTTTGTAAGTGCATGTGGTGGATTGGAAATCCTCAATGATAACATTAAAGGAGTAGCAAAATTAAAGAGGGAGACTTGTTTTGTGGCACTGGACACATGTATAGAAATTTTTAGTTTTAATTTCAGTTGTATAAATTTAATTATTCGAAATTGTGAGATTCTTTTTTTATGATCTTGTTTGCTTTTCTTTTAACTTTCCTAAAAAATTTTTTGGAGTGTGCAGTATTGTTAAAATTGATGAATTGAATATTTTATTTTAGAAAAGGAAAAATTTAAGGTTACAGTGTACCTTCAGATCGACGTTTTGACGTTAAAATAAACTTTACAGAATGAACTTTCATCCAAAAAAAAAAAAGTATCGAAAAATAGTGAAAATTGACGGAGAAATGACGGTATAACTTTTGTGGGCGGAGTTGTTTATTAAGCGATATACTTTTTAAGCGCCGTTTTCTCAAAGTTAATTTTTCGCTTGTTGGGGACACTTTAAAGAGCTACAACTCAAGGGGAATTTGTTCGATTTTCCTTAAATTTGGACAGAAGCTAGGTTAACATATAATCAACAAAAACGTGTCGGCGAATTTCTTAATTCCGAAAAGTTTTTCGTCAAGAGGCATTTCCGTGCGATCATTCCAATTTTTTTTTCTCCCCTTTTCGAAAATATTCTGTAACTTTTCACTGCAATTGAATAAGGAAAATCGCCGACACGTTTTTTTAGCGCTTCGTGTCCGGAAACCCGAGAACAAATCAAATTAGCAAAATATAATAATCGCTTTGAGTTAGCGTTTTAAAGCTGATTCGGACTTTCGAATTTAGACGTCGTAAAAAATTCGACAATTCATTTTATTACCAAATGGTTTCAATTCCATATTTAGATAGCCAGCTCTATAAGCTTTAATTTGATATCTGGGTTTAGGTATATTAAGTGTAATCTTAACACGCTAGAGCTGTTATACTGGAGACACCTTCGAAGGTACACTGTAACCTTAAGGGGATGAATGAAATCCTCTATTTAAGTTGTTGCGATTTTTTTCAAATTTTTTAATGGTCCTGTTAGTTAAAAAGCTGTTTAGCTTCCTCTTCTTGCTTAAGGAGTAGCATAGTTTAAGGGCTGTGACTCAGTTATTTTTATATTTCTGTTTGGAAAGTAAGGAGAATTGTTTGGCAATGTTCAGTCAACAAAATTATTTAATATAGTAGAGTGTCATCTCTTGGTCAGTAGAATTTGTCTGTTTTAGTTCTATTTTTTTTTTTTGGTACCCATAACTTTTTCCCCAGGGACAAAGACTGCCTTACATAGGGCTGCCAAAGGGTTGGGAAAATTCTGGAATTTGCCAATTTTCATCAATCTTATTATATTTATAATTTTTCCCAATAGCCAAGCCATGAAATGGTCCGAAACGCATGATGTAGTATTTCTTAAGGAAATTCTTCAGTTTAAACCTTGGGAGCACAAGAAAGGAACCGTGGAAAGAGGAGAGGTTTGGGAAAGCCTTGCATGTCAACTTCAAAGGTCAAGCCTTGAACCAGTAAACCAGTGTTTCGTGTCACACAACGCTCAGTTCGTGATAGATACCTCCTTCTGGAAAGGCGCTACAGAAAGAAAGTTTCTGAAGACGAAAAGGCCACTGGAACATCTCCTGAGCCAAGCGAAGTGGATGTGTTGATGGAAGAAATTGTCTCCTTGTTTGATGAGGCAGATAGGTTAAATGATTGCAAAAAGAAGAAACTACACGAAGAAGCTTCCCAAGCAGAAGAAATGCGAAATATGAGTTTGGAGACCTTCAAACAAAGTCAAGAGAGGAACCAAGATGACAAGCCAAAACCAAAGAAAAAGGAGAGCAAGTGGAGCAGAATCAATGGCATTCCTGAAAGAAAGAGTTGAAGCAGAATCTCAACAAAGGTTGGATGAATTGGAGTTAAGGAAAAAAGAACTACAAATGGAGAAAGAAGCGAGAGAAGCTGAATTGAATTTAAGAGCTAAGGAACAAGAGGAAAGAGCAGAACAACAGCGGCGTGCCAGTCAGTTGCAACAACAGCAACTGCAACAGCTGCAGAATATGAATATGGCCTTAGTACAACAGCAGCAGCAGCAAACCCAGGCACTTATGTCCTTGCTACAAAAGTTTGCAGACAAATAAACTGTGGTAGACTTCTGTAAAAAAACTTTCCCGTTCACTGTAAAACGGGCTGTTTATTTTGTATTTCAGAGACAATACGTTTAAGTTATGCGATTGTTAACAATTTTTAAAGTTATATAAACGTCATCTTAAGCAGTTTGATCTATTTTTTTTTTCATGTAACGATCATTAACCGAGTGTCCTCTAAATTTTAAAAGGTTAATAAACTATTTACAATCTTACATCACTGAAAGTACTCCTGTACAGTTGGGAGGTAAATCCCAAAAAATTCTGAAGTAGTGGAGCCATACAAGCATGCCCGGGCATTGTGCATAAGAGCACATGTAATATACATTTTTCCAACGGCACTTAAGCATATCTTTAAAATTTTTTTGAAATCCAAGAATTTAAAATAGTTAACGACGTCACCAAAAATCCATTCTACTGAAACTCTCACTTCACTCATTGATTTGTTCCAAGCCTTTTGAAGGTCTGTTAACCTAGCGCCGCGAAAGGGACCCTGAAGTTGTGGTCGGATAGGGTATGCTGGGTCACCATAAACACATAAGATGTCTTCACGAGGGTTAAACGAAAGACGTTGAAGCTGGTTCAACACTTGTGATTGCGCCAACATTGCACTATCATGCCTTTTTCCTTCCACGGGACCATAAAGGTTGGCAATAAGGCCATTTGGTGAAGCAATCGATTGAAATTTAATTGAATGCACTTTCTTATGACCGTTGTACATTACACGTTGGTTTTTGCCAGGGCGAGAGATAGGTCTGACAGTTCCGTAAATGAAACCCCAACAGTTTTGAAGAGTCGCTCCCTTCTCTTTGATAACTTCTGTGAAAGTTTGCAAATGTGGGCGACTTAGCCATGGCTGATCCAAATCCAATAACAAATGTCTCCAGCTAGTGTAAATGGAATGCATCACAGCATTTGAGATCATGCAAAGCTGCGGCTAAAGTCTCCCGAACCTTGGTATCAAATCCACATATCTGCAAGGGTAGGCGAACCGCTTCAAAAATATGCAAAATGCCTCTGTTATGTCTACGTTGACGCCATTGTAACAAACAATTCTGTCTGGAAGATTCAAAATTTCACTTAGTTCGTATTTATCGTTTTTGTAAAACCTGAACTCGGCTTTGCATTCGTCGTCTGTCATCAGCTCCAGGTCGAATTATTCGTAGTTCCAGTAAGGAATGTCAGGATTTCTGGGAGAATTAACGTCGTATAAAAGCAAGCATTCAGTGGCATCAATTAAGTTGAAGGCATAATATAGAAGTATGTTGTCTCGTATTTTCGGCATGATATCAGCAAGAACTGAACAAAATTTTGCAAGTAAATATTGACAAAACTCACAGATTCGACACAGATTCACATATAGCCGGCGAAGTTTTCAAAATCTTTTCGTAATGTAAACTTTGGCGGGAACGGCGACGGCAACCGACGGTCTCGACCCAGTCCTTTCACGTCGCCGTCGCCGTCGCCGTCGCCGTCGCCGTTGTCGAATTGTAAGGTCTCTAATACTTAGCCGACGAGGCCGTAGGCCGAGTCGGCTGAAATTAGGCGATATCACGCAAGCTTGAGCGCTATAGTTTTATAATTCAACACATTGATAACAAAGCACAGTTTGAAGAAAAAAAATATCGCCGACAAGCCTTTTATTAAAAAAAAGCTTACAAATGTTTTACCGCGCGAAACTTGCAACATCACACAGTTCATGAATGAAAGTGGCGACTTTGTCAATATTGCGCAAGCTTGAACACTATAACTGTTTTATAATTCAACACATTGATAACAAATCACAGTTTCGAGAAAAAAATTCATTGAGTTACAGTGTATACAACATTTAATTAAAGTGCTACTACGATCAAATTTTTAATTTTAATTTTTTTTTATATTTTCGTGTACTATTAGACTTCCTTACTCATCTTGCCAAATTTCAATTCATTACGAACATCTGAAGTCATTTAATTTTAACATTTATTTCCGAGAATTTACGGCCGCCATTAATAAACCTTGTTCCAAGGCTTGGTTGCGAATGAGAGAAAGTGACGTAAACGTCTCAAACATTAAATTATAATAACAATGGCTGCGGCCGCACTTGGTGAGTTAACTGGGTTATTTTTTTAGTAACCCGGTTGAAATAACCCGGTTTAAATAACTCGGTAAAAAGTGAAATAACCGAGTTTATTTTTCTGAGCGGCCGCACTTCAGAAGGTTGAACTTTGAACGTGAGAGATCATGTTATCATTTGCTAGCGAGAGCCGCACAAAACAATACGATTAATGGGCGAAAACAATAAACACTTAATGACTGGTCCCAAGGGAAACAGTAATTTTGTTTCCCGAGAATCTTGATGTTTTCCGAGACGAAGTCGAGGGAAACATCGAGATTCGAGGGAAACAAATTCACTGTTTCCCGAGGGATTAGTCATTAAGTGATTTGTTATATAGCAACACAAAAAAGAACACAATACAACACAGTTTGAAAAACGCGCCGAGCACTCGATCCATCATAATC
>JAJGOT010000073.1:1685000-1727500 GCA_022457155.1 Cladopsammia gracilis
AAGTTTTAAAGTTTGCAATGCATTATAGGGTAATTTAAAATTGTACAACATTTTCTGAATTGTTTGCCGGTGATGCCGTATAAAGGTCCATTCATGACTTTCATGCATTTTAATCCATTTGGTCTGTTTTGTATATTTTCAGGATGTCAATAAAACTGACTTGTACAAATACTTACAAGTAATACTTTTAAGTATTACATATAAGTTAAGCATGACGTTGGTAAGCCAGTAGCAAAACCCAGAAAAATACAGGTATTGAAGAGGTTCAGTGTGCCAGTTGGTTCACAGCTTTTATGTGGCTCCATATGGGTCAATCTTCAGTCTTTGGTACAGGAGGTATACAGAAGTGGTACAAATTTGTTACACATATATGTCACTATATATATATATATATATATATATATATATACATATATAACCGTAGAACTTGTGAGGGGTCTCGCAAACAATGCAAATCCTTAACCAACGTAAAATGCTTGCTGGAGGATCACTAAAGCGATCGTGGACACTTGAAATAACGTAAATAAAACCGAAAATGTGAGGGTCAAGAGTCCAACTCCAATGTAGCTTTGCTGGTTTATTCGCTCAACGTTTCGACCATAACGGTCTTCATCAGGAGCATCTGAGGTATATACATATACATATACATATACATATACATATACCTCAGATGCTCCTGATGAAGACCGTTATGGTCGAAACGTTGAGCGAATAAACCAGCAAAGCTACATTGGAGTTGGACTCTTGACCCTCACATTTTCGGTTTTATATATATATATATTGTGCTTTATTGATCCTACGTTTCGGCCATCACGGCCTTCTTCAGCTGAGTTACAAGTGTGTTAAGGCTTAACACACTTGTAACTCCCCTGAAGAAGGCCGTGATGGCCGAAACGTAGGATCAATAAAGCACAATCAAGTCAAGACATGGAGTTGGAAGCTTGATAATTACAACTCATTCTACATTAACCTTTTCAAGCTACAAGATCGCACTTTGCTAGAGTGATCCTCTGTCTTCGACAAGGCATACAGCATTGTTTGAGAGACCTGTCACAACATTATTCATATATACATATACATATACATATACATATACATATACATATACATATACATATACATATACATATACATATACATATACATATACATATACATATACATATACATATACATATACATATACATATACATATACATATACATATACATATACATATACATATACATATACATATACATATACATATATACCCGTTTGCAAAAGAAATGACATTTTTATAAAATAGAAATACATATACAGCTGTTGTGTTCGCATCACAAATGTGGCGACAGGCGGTAGATACCTTTTCACAGTAACTACAATACCCTTTGTCAAGTGTTCATTACGGGGGCGTCAGCACCATTGTTCACGGAAAACATTGTTGAGTAATTTTACAGATTAAATTATTCAATGCCTGAATATAAACAAATGAGCCCCAGACAATTTATTGACTCGAGCCTATGCTTCTTTTGAGGCATTGCGGATATTAGCAACGACTTTCCCTCTTCTCTCTCCTCTCTGTGATTTTCGGGCTGATCGGGCTCATAAAATCCCTTGTTTGGGCTTGTTGTAGTGAAATTGCTGTAATTTTCGTTGACCACCTTTTCAAAAATTCGGCTATATATTTCAAGCAAACGCTCTGTAATGTTCCAGAAAGCGCCGACTTTGGCCGGAAAAGGCTGTTTGGCACTTTCCCGATCATTGTCGCCAATCCGTCTAGATTATTTCAAGCAATCGCTCTGGAATGTTCCAGAAAGCGCCGACTTTGGCCGAAAAGGCTGTTTGGCACTTGTCGCGATCATTGTCGCCAATCCATCAAGATTATTTCAAGCAAACGCTCTGGAATGTTCCAGAAAGCGCCGACTTTGGCCGGAAAAGGCTGTTTGGCACTTTTCCCGATCATTGTTGTGCGCGATGATGTAATTGTTCAAAAGGACCGAAAGTGTTTCTGGGATACGTTCCCTTGTGTATTGTCCTTTCTGAGAAGCCATTTTTGATTGAGATTTCTTCATTTGATGTTCATCCTGTTAATCCTTCGGAAGCCTTGTAATCTGTAGAATTAGAGAGCTGTAATCTTCGAACTTGAGCCTAAAACAGTGGTATAACATACAGTCCGGAATAAAGTTTTGCACACATTGTCGCCATACCATCAAGATATCTACGTGGATTTTTGAAAAGGGGGTCGCCCCAAGTAAGCGTTTGTGACTGTTCCTAGTCTTTTTTTTCTCTCGCTCTCGCTCCCTTTCCCTCTTCTCTCTCTTCTCTGTGATTTTCGGGCTGATCGGGCTCAAAAACCCGAGTTTGGGCTTGTTGTAGTGAAATTGCTGTAATTTTCGTTGACCACCTTTTCAAAAATTCGGCTATATACATGTATATAACAAGTGAACGAGATACCAAACGCCCCCAGAAGGAACAGTCCGTCAAAACCAACGGCTACAAATCTCACGAGAAAGTGCCAGCCCAGAAAGATGACCGGGACATCTCCTCCGTAAAAGGAAAAATTAAGAGCTAGAAAGAGGCAGTAGAGAAACTGTAGAACCACCTAGACAAAGGCACTTGCCCTAAGACACTCAGATACACGGCGCGGGCGAATATTGCGCCCAACGAAGAGTTTAAGAAGGAGATTGGCACAATCCGCAAAAATGCAGAACGTGAGATTGTTAGCTCACTGGTGAGGTTTCACCACAGACGAACTGAGAGACTTACGATTAAGTTGAAGAGACTTCAACAAACAAAATCTCGTACGAATTCTTCCTCAAATGTAATTTTCAGGCAGCATTCAAATAGAACGCGATCGGCGCCTAGAGAGAGCAATGTTAGCGAAGTTGACAAACTTATTGTATCAATCAAAGCCGCAAATAATAAACAAGGTGAATCTTATCCCCGTGTATTATCTGAGTCTTTAGAATTAAGGGGAGAAAAGAAAAATATTACAAAGCTCAAAACGGCGACAAACCGTAAAAGAAAAGAGCGGAAAAGGAATAAGGATAGAATAAACACAATCGAGTCACACAAACAACACATCAAAAACCTGTCAAACGTACAACTGACAGATGAGCAAGCTTCTCTGCTATCCCGGGGTTTAAAATTCATTCCCACGCCCGAAACAAAAGAGAATAACATCAGGCGTGAACTCCTAAGAGATTTTAATCTCTTTGCGAGAAGAATACGCCTCCAGTACATATACTACGGGAAAGAAAGCGAGCCTCATCCATTCCACGTCAAATCTGACTGGGAACCACCAGTCCAACCTTCAGTGGCTTTAGAAACCTCTTTAGAGAAGGTCAAATTGGAGCTCGCAAAGATTACACTAAACAAACCAAAATATAACCTCACACCCGGTGAACACAGAGCACTAAAGGAACTATCGCGTTACAGAAACACGATAATTTAAAAAAGCTGATAAGGGAACCACAACAGTCATAACAAGCAGAGATAATAAAATCGACTTGGGCCTAGTCCAGCTTAATGAAAGACATAACTATCAACCCCTCGCTCAACCAATGGTTGAAAGCACAGCAAGAAAAGTTAAGCAGTTGATTAAAACGCTACTTCAGGATGGCCACATTGACATCATGACGGCCAAGTGGCTCTCCCTTACGCCTAATCCTCCGCGTATTCCTGTTTTTTTACACACTGACAAAAATTCACAAACCGACCCCAGTCGGAAGACCTATAATATCGGGGATATCTGAGCGGATATCTGCATTTGTAGATAGTCTCATTCAGCCAATAGCACAAAAACAAGACTCGTATATATCTTAAAGATACGGCACATTTTCTTAACTTTATTGAGAATACAAAATTGCCTAAAAATACCGTCCTAGTTTCAATGGACGTTACAGGCCTCTACACTAACATACCACATGAGGAGGGGATAACCACTGTATGCCATGCATACGAAGCTTTCTATGGAGAAAAAGCCCCTGTACCTACTAAGAATTTAAGAGAAATGCTTTACCTCATTTTAAAAGAGAATTCATTCCAATTACCTTCAAACCCATGGGACTGCTATGGGCACAAAAATGGCCGTTGCTTTTGCCAACATTTTTATGGCCAAAATAGAGAAGCAAATACTTAGACAGAGCTGCACAAAACCGCTTTTTTGGAAAAGGTATATTGACGATGTGTTCTCTTTGTGGAACACAAGTCTAGATGAAATAGAGAGGTTTGTAGAGGAGGCAAACAACTCCCACTCTACAATAAAATTCACGGCTGAAATGTCGGAGACAGAGATCACTTTCTTAGATACAAAAGTTTACAAAGGGGTTAGATTCAACAACGAATCTATCCAAGACGTCTATTCGTGTCACCCACCGCGTTAAGAAGGGCTTTGTGAACGGAGAAGCGCTAAGACTCCTTAGAACTAATTCTTCTCAAACCACCTTTGAGAAAAACATCCAGAATTTTGAATCGCGCTAAAAGAACAGAGGCTACCCAGCCACGATTGTGAGAAAGTACCTCTCAAAGGTTAAATTCGCAGACAGAAAAACAGCCCTCCAAGAAATAAATAAATCTGCACGTAGAAAACTATTACCTTTTGTAACGCAATATCACCCAGCACTACCTAGCCTTAAGAAAATACTGATGGGGAAATGGCACCTTATACAGAACCAACAATAACTAAGAAAAATATTTAAGGAGCCTCCCCTCATATCATATCGCAAGGGTAAATCCCTTAAAGACCTTTTAGTCAGAGCTAAGCTATGAAGGTTAATAATTTTAATGCGAACAGCAGGAGTCGTGCAGGCCCGTCAACGTTTTATTCACTAAAAATTGCGAGACATGTTATACGGACTTTTGATATCTAACAGGACCGCTTCTTGGGACTAATAAATTTTAAAATCAATGTCGAACGAAATTTCAAACTCAGTGTTCATTTCTTCCTTGAGATGAGAGGCCAAAATTTCACTTCACGAGAGATCGCATTTATCTGGGTCCAAATCAAAATACACAATGCGCGGTGCATTACAGTAAATGACGATGGGCCTTTAAATGGCGTGTTTAAATTTTGGTAATGGAAAATGAACGTCTGAAAAATTGAAGTGTGCAGCTACAGAAGCGGCCCATACGTGTTTGAAATCTGATAGTCTTCTCCGAGTGACAAACCGGTTCTCTCTAGTTCCCGCTAAAACCAAAAATGTGCGCAGTAGACAGATTCTGATTGGTTTTACCTTCTTGAAGGAGACAAAAATAACTTTCTAGAGGAGGCAGGTGCTTGTTCGCGTACACTAAAATATACGTGCATAAATTTGCATGCACAAATGTGAACCAAAAACAAGAAAAACGAAGCCGAAACCTCACCTCATGCCACAATTCAAGGGAGGAGATCCAGTGATCCAGGGATGGCTATTATTCAAGAAAATAAGGAATCAGTCCTTTTCCGAACATTTTCGCCTTGGGCACGACCATTGTTCCTTTAATTTCCAATCAAAATTTCCAGAAAATTTTCTCTCAATTAATAATAGGACACAAAGCAGAGCAAAGAGACGTTCAATCCATGAACATCTTTTAAGCACCAACCTTTAGGTGGAATGTCAACTGCATAAGTTACCACTTAACATAACCACAGATTAGGACAATGATAAAGGTGTGGTTTACAATCATGTACAATTCATTTTGCTTTACTCAAAATATTTTAAAGTTTACTGAATGCAGATTGAATTCTATTTAATTTATTTAAATGATTATTTTAACTATTTTTTAACAAAAATACTAATTTAACCCTTTACCTCCCAAGGGTGCCATAAAATATCAAAATTCAAGAAAAATCTCAAATTTAAGTTCATAAAAATGCTGCAAAAGGCTTGCGAAGGGTTTGCAAAGGGTTTGTAAAATGGTTGTGAAGGTTTCGAAAAGGGTTTCCAAAGGGTTTGCGAAGCATTAAGGTTTGGCAGATTAATGAATAACTTAGAAAAGTGAGTCTTGTTTCTCTAACAGAGATGCATGAGCGCCTCCGATCGAAGAATAGGCATTGAACATGTTACGTACGAGCGTGAGCGCTGTGGTTATAAATTTAAAAAAATAACCTCGAATTGCTTCATAATACCTACATGTATGTTAAAACAGTGCTTGCTATGTTTGTCGGACATTTTGAAGCTTTAAGCAATTCGGAAGACCGAAGACGAACGAAAGAAGCCAAAGAAAAGAATTTGTAAACAAGCGACCATCTTGGTTAACCATTCGCAGTGTTGATGATGGACGGACGGACGGACGGACGGACGGACAGACAGACAGAATATTCTCTACCTCAATAACTTTTATTTCAACACGATAGTGATTAAAGCGTTGCCGCTTATGGGGTCGTGTTTGAGTCGAAGAGTTTGAGTCCAACACTTTTGCCTCCGTTTTCCAAATTACTAAGATTAATTATTAGCTGAGTACTTTGCAGAAGGAAGAAATACTAGCGCCAGCGAACATGGCGAGTCTAGATCGAGCCATTGTACCTTACTTGCAAAGTCGCCTTCGATCTCCCTAGAAAAATAGGGAAGAGGAAGGAGACTCTGCCAACGGCCTCGACAATTCCTATTCAGCATGCTCCAAAATCGAATGCAACCGAGCCTCGCTTAGCCTCGCCTTCAAACTATGCTTACTTCCGGGCTCGCGTACAACATTTGGTAGTCGCATCCTTTCTGTAGAGAAATTGCGCTCTCCATGTCGACTTCACAAGCTTTAATCCCCATCCTCTCGTAGGAACTTATTTGGTTGGTGATTAAGGAATTCAGAGGGAAGATCACAAAGAGCATTGGTTCAGTTGGGAACTGGTTTTCCATTACCCCTATTTTGCCTGGGGGGGGGGGGGGGAGGACAAAGTGCCCACGCTAACTTTCAACTCATAACTTCGCTAATATGTATTCAAACGCCATCAAACTTGGTGACTTTTTCCTAAAATTTACCTGGCAACAATTTCATATGACATCTTATTGATCACGTGACTTGATGTTTCCATGGCAACAGGATTTTGACAGCCATGTTTTTCTTAAATTTGGATATTTTTACCTTTAAATGAAGAAAAACAATGTTTATCGGTAGAACTTTTACATTTTAACGTCATTTATCGTTTATTTATTGGTTTTCATTAATTTTGAGTCAGTTTGGACGGTTTTTAAGAGGTTTTAAAAAATTTCAGAAATCCAAGATGGCGGCCGTATAACTAATTCCAAAGACTTCTGTAACTATGCAAGGACCACTTGAACAAACAGTAGCAAAATGTAGCTGGATCTTTGTGCAGATCATGATCAGCAATGAACTAAACAATTAGCCTATCATGTAACAGCATTTTATCTTAGCCCTTTGTAAATATTGTAACCGTTTGTTCCCATCTTCACTTACCTTTCTTATCCCTGATGAAGGTTAGTTTTGTCTAACCGAAATACTGGGCAAATATTATTAAAAGAAATCAAACGAATTTAGCTGTCTGGTCAGCCTTGCATGTATAACTAATTACCTAATAACTACGACATATGACGTCATCGTTCCATTGTGAGGACCGCAAAGGAGACAGTTTTGGACGTACTACTAGGTTTTTTGGACGTACTACCAGGTTTCATTGTCATAGCCTTAATGTTCTTGAGCCCAGGCAAAATAGGGTTAATGCAAGTTCTTTCGCAATCACAGGGCAGATTTGATAAAATTGGCGATTTTCCATGACCGGTCGGGAGACCGACAAGCGTATCGTTGCCGCACAGAAAGCTACACAGAGACCTTGTTTGTGGTTCCGTGAGACTTGAAATATGGCCGAATTTAACTTTTGAGAGTGCAGAATTCGCGCTTTCTCAAAGACTTCCTAAGAAAGCGAACCGGCCGCCATATTTGTCGATCAAATGGACTTGCACACAACATACCGGTGGGCGCGCAAAAAAGACAGTGATTCAAAGAGTAATCATGCGCAACAGTGAAAACCGATTTAAATTTATTTTTTTAAAATTTGACCACCTCTAAACTGGACAGACTCGTCCATTCCTTGGATGAGCGGCAAACATTTATTAATCTTATTAGTATTATTTACACTAGTATAGTTATAGTATAACAGTTTTGCTAGTATAGTTATAGTATCACAGTTTTGCCACTATAGAGTTTGAGCACTCTCTGGATTGGGTGGAGAGCCTCAGAAGAGGTGTTCACTATTGGCATATTGCTTCGCTCGCTGCTCGCAGTTTGACAACTCTCGTGACTCCACAATGCAATCCAATGAGTTGCCATAAAGCCATTATGGTAACAACCGGGAGGGCACATTGTATGCATAATTGTATGTTATGCTCACTGTTCATACAGTTTGAGCACTCTCTGGATTGGGTGAAGAGCCTCATAAGAGGTGTTCACTATTGGCATATTGCTTCGCTCACTGCTCGCAGTTTGAGCACTCTCGTGACTCCACAATGCAATCCAACAATGTGTAACCGTACATCCTGTGCCCAAGTTCAGGAGTTGCCATAAAGCCATTATGGTAACAACCGGGAGGGCACATTGTATATATATATATTTATAATTCAACACATTGATACACTGCCCAAATATGGTCAAAAAGTTATCGATATGCGTTGTGTCTACATGACGTATAACCAGCGATGGCGGTAATTTTCGCATTTTGAAGGAAAGTGAAAATGACTGCTGGCTGCAATTTCGTGTTTTGGGGCGAAAAAGTGCGTGAACTATTAGTTAAAAAAAGGAAAAGAAAGAAAAAAAAAGAGCAGAAAAGAAAAGAGAAAAAGTATTGTTCACATGATTGGACAAAAAAGGCGCGAAATTTTCGCGTTGTCGCGGTCGCGGTACTGGTCGCAGTCTTTCTTCGTAGCTGAATGAAAACTGGTTCAAAGTTTGACCGCTCGACAAGGAGTGAATGAAGGAGCACAATGTTCGTAAAATTCCTTTGGTAATCACCTCGGGAATATGATATAGGCTTGATGCTTCCTCAGAATAGTTTCTGATCTCGTCATTACGGCTGTAGGAGCTAAGAAACGAGCAAGTTTGTAAACAACATTGATCGACTCAGCTCGTACTTCGATGTTTGAAAATTTGGTGCTGATGGACGGGAATAAAAAGCCAAATCAACTACAGGTATGATGTTTTAACCGTTTCTTGTATCCTTTAGCTGTGAATTGTTGTAAGACATAGTCCAGGCTGCAGTTCTTTCCGACTTTTCGCCGCTATGTTTAGGTTCGTAGCCGTGTGTTTGTTCAATTTGCTTTGATTCTGAATTGACCTTTTCAAGATACGAAACACTTGTAGCTAAGACATTCTATGCCATTTTACTGTGTTTTAATTCTGGTAGTCACTACTTTGTCCCGTTCTTTGAGTAGACGAAAGCTCTTCGTAGAAACTCTCAACTGATTGTGTACGCTAAATTAATTTTAGCTTGGCAAAAGTTTCGGCATTCACTGCTTGTTGTTTAAGAAATGGTGCGAGGCAAAATATTGTTGTTAGCCTTTTTACTTAATGAAAGGTTGTATATCTCAATGAATTTTTTTCTCGAAACTGTGATTTGTTATCAATGTGTTGAATTATAAAACAGTTATAGTGTTCAAGCTTGCACAATATTGACAAAGGCGCCACTTTCATTCATGAACTGTGTGATGTTGCAAGTTTCGCGCGGTGTAAGCTTTTTTTAAATAAAAGGCTTGTCGGCGATATTTTTTCTTCAAACTGTGCTTTGTTATCAATGTGTTGAATTATAAAACTATTATAGCGCTCAAGCTTGCGTGATATCGCCTAATTTTAGCCGACTCGGCCTACGGCCTCGTCGGCTAAGTATTAGGCGATATCACGCGCGCTTTCGCGCTATAATAGTTAAATATATATATATATATATATATATATATATATATATATATATATATATATATATATATATATATATATATTTATATATATATGTATATTGTTATCTTTTAGGTTAGATTAAATTTAAGTGCACGGCATGTCTGAAAAGCAGTTTTACTGAGCCGTTTTACCGTGTTGAAATAAAGCTAATTGATTGATTGTGATTGATTGATTGATTGATTGATTGATTGATTGATTGATTGATTGATTGATTGATTGATTGATTGAAACCAAAGAATGTCGAGGCCGTTAGCAGAGTCTCCTTCCTCTTCCCGATTTTTCTAGGAAGATCGAAGAAGTCTCCGCAAGCAGGGTAGAGTTATTGATGCACGCTACATTTACAACAGTGGGGTACTAAACTTATACCTTTTTATGTGAGATAGGCTTTGCTGGCTGTCGAGAACATGGCAAGAATCATAATTTATTGAAGCAGGTTTCCTTCCTGCGGTGATGCAAACGATTGCCGAAAGATCAATTCGGTTGATAGCTCAATCTAATTTGTCTGTCCCGTTAACAGCTTGAGTTTGTAAACGTCTGAAAAGCGTTCGCAAAGGGTTTGCAGAGAGCTTGCAAGGTTTGAAATGGGTTTGTAAAGGGTTTGTCAAGAGTTTGTAAAGGTTTTACAAAAGGTTTGCGAGGGTTTGAAAAGAGTTTACGAAGGGTTTGCGAAGTGTTTGAAAAGACCGGTTTGTGAAGGGTTTGAAACCCGGTTGGAAAGGGGCCTCAACCCCCCCCCCCCCCCCACCGCACCCCCCTCCAAACCCAACACCCCCCCCCCCCCCCCTCCCTTCATAAAAAAGCTTTTTTCGATAAGGCGTGTTTTCCTATGGAGGGTGACATATCGTTCCTTCAGGTCCACCAAAATGCCAGATGGTTCATGTACATACTGTAACAGTTACGAATTGACCAGCTACCTGGCCAGACAGTTCTGAAATATGGTGGAATACCATATACATAAACCCACCTGGTGATGCTTGTGGCGTCGCAGGATTAGAGTTGGATGAAAAACCTGGGTTGCGTGATGCTTGTAAACTGGGTTGCGTTTCTTGCAATGGATGACCTTGATTTCCTAGCGGACATAAAAGAAAAATATTATTAAGAGTTACATGACTGTATAGGTGCCAGAAATAATTTCATTGGTACAAACAAAATGGAAAGAAAGTAAAGGACCACCTAGGGGTTGGGGTTCCACTCAACAATCTTAAAAAGAACACTGTTACAGGTACAACAACAAACGCAACAACAATAATTATTACTCAAAGTTTAACTTATTTTGTTAATTAATTCTTTCATTTATTCAGCTTTCTTAATTTGGTAATCCCACAGTTGTATAAACACCATTGCAAGTCAGGCAGGTTTCTGTATTAAATGAGGTTGCTGAACTTATAACTTAGTGGTTGAAACACAGTACCCTTTGTACCAGGAAATATGATCCCACTGGCATAACTTTTATTTTTCGGAGCCACTTCAAAGAAAATATGAGCCTCCCCAAGGTGGTTATTTGTCACCCTAACCTGGTCATATATATGTAGGATATAAGGATATCAGATATGTAGTTTATTTTCCTAACGAACAGACCACCACTGAAGAAGGGCAAAGCCCGAAACACTTTTTTTTACATAACTTTTGGCAATAAATTATAGTTTTAATAATTTTCAAATTCTCATGTATTTATCCAAGTGCCTCACAGTTAACAATTTTTTTAGTTCCAATTTCAAGCACTTACTGTAGGGTACAGACAATAACATTTCGATACATATTCATGCGCTTGTGCATGTGGATGCCAATTATAGAAGATTATACTGAATATGAAATATGATTTATAATAATGTAACCTGTAAAGGGGGGGGGGGGGGGGAGGGTGGGACAGTGGCTGGTGGGAAAGTGGAAAGTGTACAAGCTCCACCACTTTGCTGGCCAATACCCTTTCAACCCAATACCTGGGCAGGACAGGGAATATTCACAGACTACAGCTCATGTTCAAATCCCTGTCACTAAGGTAAAACTTGTAATTATTATATGGGTTATCATGATACTTACTTACCAACCCTAGCAGTGCGAACGTTTTTCTTATAACACACACAAAATGAAACAAGTAGAATAACAAGTAGACCAACAATTGGAGCAACAATTAGAGCAACTATTCCATGATTTGTTGGTTGGGTTGTTGTTGGTTGGGTTGTTGTTGGTTCAGGACCACATTCCTTATCCGGTCTTAGACTACAGTGTTGATCTGTAGCATTTAAGCCTTGATTGACACACTCTGGTTGTATTTCATCTTTTCCATCATTACAACAGTGCGAACACTGTTGACAGTTATGTGGGGCCTTCTTGGCAAAGTAATAACCCTTGGTACAAGTTCCAGTGCAATTTCTATCAGAGGATCTGGTGCAATTACTAGCAACTAATTCATGTGGTACACACTCCTGACAATTTTGGCACGGGGCTGAGTCTTCTTTGTCTGAGAATTTTCCTGAGGGACAGGGATTGCAATCAATGTTTTCAGGTGGGTACATAATGCTGGTTCCACATACTGGAGACAATCCATAACCAGGATGACATTTTTGACAATATAAACAACTTTTCACGCTGCCATTTGACCAGGTGATAGTATATTGGTTTTCCAGACAAATCCTGTCACATACATGAAGTTTCTACCACAAAAAAAGAAATCAACAGTCAGTTATCATATCGCCAAGCTAATCTTACTTACAGGTTAACAAATTTTAACAGTGCTCTCAATAACATCCCATTGCCAATAATGTCAGTTCCAGAAAATATCCCCCACCATGTAAGGTCAAGGAAACTACCAAGGGCTGGGGAGCTCAAAAGCCAAAGTTTCTGGTTGTCTAACTTCGTGGAGAGGGCCACAATTTTATCAGTACGTTTCTGTACTGCTTTAAGTAATAAGATTAAGGTGGCTCCACTGGATTTTTTGGCGACATAACATCCCAACTTTGAACGGCTGATACTTCACTGTCTGAGCTCGGTCAGACAAGCTGAGCTGCTTCACACATATACTATAACGTTTCGATCTGATGACGTCATGGTTTTTGCGTATTAGCAATTTTTATTTTCAACATCTAAACCTAAACTTTTAAAACGACTGTACGCCTCTTATAGTCTAGATGTGTCTTTAAGACTGCAAAGTTTAAACAAATTCTATGAGAGCGTTTTTGAATAAAATTGGGTTGAATATTTTCCATTAAAATGTAAAAATTCGCATTACTTTCTGTTAATTCGTCGATGCTAGAGATTTCCTGACAAATTGAAACAATATTTTTTACCATATATTATTCATGTACCATAAAACTACATTACTTGAAGGTTTCAGCCTGTTTACTTCACTAGATTTCAGTTGATGTGATCAAACGCAATGTCTTAAATATGCTTATTTTACTCATAGAAGTAACACTTGTTAGGGAAGCGTTTATTTAAAAACTAGTCGATGATTTTTTTAAAAAAATCTTTTGATCTACAGTTTAACACGTATTGCACTCTCTCTGTAAATTTCAAGTGCATTTAATCATTTTAAGGGCGCGAAATATAATTAAAAGTATAAAGGGACTTTTGCATTCGTCTTCCGAAGTTTCATTGCCGTATTATTCATTAAGAAAAATCGGCTTTCGACAAGTAACGCTCGCGCACCATGTTATCAGCAATAGCCCTATGGAGCCACCTTAAGATTGTTAAATAAAGTCTGATATTATTTATTTATTTATTTATTTATTTATTTATTTATTTATATCTGGGTTTTAAATTTTTCCATTGGTGCATTTTCCACCTACCCCAAACTTTTACAAATACCTTGCTTGGAGCTTAAAATCTTTATAATTAAGGCCCAGACATGCACAGTGCAACATCACACGCAACCACAAAATTGCACTATGTGTTTGTATCCACTGCTGAATATGTTGCATGCAACATCATACATAACAAACTTTAACATAAGATCAGCTTCTATTCATGCAACATCTCACAAAACAATCTGATTGTGTGTCCATCATCTGTGATGCTATCCAACATTCATCCTCAAACATTCCTTGTATCGATGAACAGTTGTGTCAGCAATAAATTATTGCATAAAAAAATTATTTTATGTTGCGTGATGATGTATATTTGGCAGTTACGTTAATGGCAAGGTTGTGCATGCCGGACCATTCGATCCTTTCTACTTACCAGTTGCATACAAATGCTTAGTAAACATAACGCAATTGATGGCCGCATGGATGATCTTTGCTGTCAACGGGCTGATTTTCTGTCGCGAAGGTAAAGGGAAAATCAAAATTTACTAGACTATAATTAAAAGTATAAATGTTTATCATTTACACTCTACTGCCCATTTTATTAACACTTGTCAACAGAGATTAAGCTTCGGTATTGTTATCCTGCAGTGCTGTACGTAAGCAAACCGGCCTGTCATTTATTCAATCAGTCCATTCAAAGATCTTTGCAATCATTGCTATGAACGTAATTAGTTTGTAATGATGCTGTTATAGTTTTTTTTTTTTATTATAGTTTTGCATAGCCATGCTGTATGTTACTTTACATTGTACTACATACACATTACTTGACTTAAACATTACTTTCTTACGACGTGCTTACATCACACTATACATAAAATTTCCAGTATCATATGCTCTATAAATTGTGTCCTACCAGTTTTGTTATTGATTGAGACAATTTACTAATTATTATTGTTGTTATTTATGGGTTGCCACTTCTCAACGTGAAACTTGTGTCTGCCATTCTTTTTCGAAATGGATCGTTCTATACTTTCTATGTATTTTAGTTTAGCTATAACATTGCACAATTTTGGTTTTGTTTTTATTAAACGGCTCTGATAAATGATCAATTTCCCGACAATAATGATGTGGTTTAATAATGACCAATGCATTCTTTTCTCGACAAGACCTAACATTATGTCTTCGTCGTTCAAGATCCGCACAATGATGTTCATGCTATTTAGCCAACGAACAACAGACAACCAGAATTCTTTGCTAAAGTGGCAGTGAAGAAAGAGATGTTCGAGGGATTCTTCCGACTTTTCACAGAAGGTACACATAGGTGTATCGCATAATTTCATCTTGTACATAATTTTATTTGTAAATACTATTCTATTTAGTATTTTATATTGGAAGTTTTTAGTTTTTGTATCTAGCGTAACCTGATGTGGGATTAAATAAATCTGTTTCCAATCAAGATTTCGGTTATTATTTAATGTAGCATATTTCTCTTGAGCAGATGGGCAGAGACGTATTTGCTCAATAATTCCCCAATACAGTTTCTTTGTGGATAGTTCTTTGACCTTGACAGATTCGTTATTTATTTTCAAAATATGATCCAGACTTGTTAGGTCCGGGTTTTGTTGGTCTCGAGGGTTAGCTACGCTTGCGTTAAGAATGTTTTTCCACGAGTTTGGGAATGAGGTTGATATTCCTAATAATAATATGAATTCATTTAAATTAAGCCCTTTTTCTTTAAAGAAATTCCACGGCTTTAGCTTGCCGTTGGGTAACAGAATATCACCGGCATAAACAAAACCTTTGTCAATTAATTTTCTATTAAATGTGGTTTTGTTATCAATGCGCAGAAATTGGTTGTTCCATAGAATTTGCTCGTGGACGTTTTCGCGTGTGGAAATTTCCTTGTCAATATATTTGGACCATAGTGTGAAACATTCCAGATAATATCTCGGGAGATCATTTGGGAGGTCCGCAGGGTTGAAATTGCAGCGTAAAAGGAAATTACCACCGTAGTCCCTCAGATAGTTTGAAAGGATAATTTTCCACGGGCTGTAATAGTCCTCTGCATATTTTTTAAGACAAAGAATCCGTTGCGTGTTTATCAATGATTCGATATGAGGCATTCGTAATCCTCCATCCTTATAATCAGATACCAAGGATAGACGTTTGATCTTGTCTTTACCTTTCCAAACGAAATTATAGATAATAGTGTTAATTTGCTTAATGAGGTCTTTATTCAAATGAAGAAGAGATGCGCGATACATCAACTTCGGTATTGCAAAGGTTTTGATAATTTGGATTTTTCCAAACAAGGTGAGATTTCTCCACTGCCAAAAGTTTAAAGTTTTTTTAAGTGATTTCAGGATTGCGTCAAAATTTAGCTCCTGCTTTATGCGCCAATCGTAAGTGAAATAAATGATGCTGTTATAGTGGCATGAACAGCTCGGCAAAGAAACCAAGAGAAACCAAGAGTCGACAATGTCTCCCAAGAGCTTTCCACTATGAAGCCACAAATGTGTTGTTTTGTGACGCAAATAATAGCAACTGACTCGTGATCGATTTTCCCGCGGAAATATAACTTGACCTCTAGCATTTGAACTGAAGCTTATCCAGGAGAGAATGTTCGTACATTTTGGTATTATTTTCAGCGTCATTATTCACGCAGTTTCAGAATCAGTCTGTTCAGAGACCTTCAATTTTCTCAAAAGATCGTCAGGCGCCCGAAAAACCCGAGTGACATGACTGCGAACGCAAGGGTGTTGGGCAGATAGAAAACTACTGTTTTCGTTTCTCTAACGTTGAGTAATCTTCGGAAAAGAAAAAGAAAGGTCTGTAGACAGACTACTTGAGAATTCTCCCCCACCCCCACACCGACTTTTCGAACAAATAACCCGTTTCCGGTTGAGGCGATGAAAATGTGCTGAACTAATTAAAGTTCTGATAACATTAAATAAAAATTCCCTATTGCAAAACGCCGCCTGCGATTTCGGTCAGCTTGAAAGGGGCCCTTAATTACGAGAAAGACTACTTGAGAATTTTTTTTTCTTTTATTGAAACACACAAAGAAAGACTTTACAATACTATTAAATAACTTACGGTAACGAAAAACCGGCTACCACTTTAACTGCTAACGACTTAGTTACTTACATTACAGTACAATACAATACAATTACATTGCTTGCGATACAGTTTCTTACATTACATTACTTGAGAATTCCCCGCCCCCCCCCCCCCCCTCCCCCTCCCCCCCCTCCCCCTTTTATTTTCTGACAAATACTCAGTTTCCTTTAGAGTTCTTTGGTAAAGGAGGATATAACTTTCTTCCGAGCGTGCTTTGGGTAAAATTCCATTGAATGACTTCTGGTGGAAGCGAAGAACGCACTACGCGAAATTTTCCTCGTTTTGCCAAAATATCTGTTAACATGAAGCGTTTTGTAGTGCGAACGACTTTTTTCATCCGCGAAAATTTTCGCATGAGTCACCAAACTTCAAGGACGCCGTCGACTAGCTTTGGAAGCGGGGAATTTTTTGTTAGGCGAGAAAATCCTTTGTTTCGTGACATCCATCTGTTATCGGGTCATCATATTTTAAAACAAATATTTCGCAGCGTACGTGACGGTGTAGTTTCCCACCATTTGTTTCTCGTAAATCGTCGAATGACTCTCTTCCCATTCTTATATGTCTACGGAACAAGGTCTCTGGAAAGTCGCGCTGGTGCAGATGAATTTCAAACCAAGATTCCACATGGAGAAGAAATATCCAATACGGGTGAAAACGAAGACGGTGGCCGCGGCGTCTCCTCAGCTCAATTAAAGCTCTAAAATTCGAGAGGCGAATTATGGCCACCAAAACTAGAAGAAATTGTTGATGTAACAAAAAGAGGTTTTGCATTACAAGCAGAAAACAAAAAAGTGCGATTAAAACATTTCTCGGGAGCATTTTTTTTTGCTCACAGACTTTGACTCCAGAATTACGCGCGAAGACAAACACACGTCACGATATCTTTGTTATATGATCTTGGTGTAATTGACATGTTTGGTCTAGCCTGCGAGTTTGGGATATCGCGCGAGTTTGGGGCGAGGAAAAGTGACTACGTTTCTCGCTCGTAATTCGCAGCTTCGCGGCTCGCATAGCACTCGCGCGCGAAACCCAAATAGTAGAGCCTGCTCGCAGGCTATGTTTGGTCACAAAAAAAAAAATTCACAAATTTAAGTGCGAACAGGAAATTGGTGATTACAAAATATTCCATTTTTTTTTTCTTTTTGCGAATGTCAAACTACATTTTTCGTTGTAGTGCGAACAGGGCCTTAGTCAAACTTGCACATATGGATTTCCTCGCTTTAAATTAAAGGCACGACAAGAAAACAATAAGTACCTCATTTCTATATAAATGATGGTCCAGGAAATGTTGGGAGTAAACACGTTGTTAAAAAACCCGAAAAAAAAATAATCGTGGCATTGTCCCGGGGGGGGGGGGGGGACTCCCATATAAAAATGATGGGGGTGCTCGTCGAACCTTTTAGGGGTCAAAATTTGTAGATTGGTACCGCTTAGGGTACTAAAATCTAAAATGACCACCGTTAGAATTATCGCGGTACCTTTTAGGGTATGAGCCGTAAAAATATGACAGAATATGACATGTGTTGTTTTGAATTGGTACCTCTTAGCTATAGGGGTAAAAATTATTTTGAGCCACGCCCGTCAAACAAGATTCTGGTACCTTTTAGGGTGTTTTTCGAAAATTTCCGACGAACACCCCAGTCATTTTTATGTGGGAGTACCCCACCGCGGAGGCATTGTTTGACTGTTGTCGTCCATGTCTGTGTGCAGTCTAGCTTGGCGTATTTTAAATTGGTTGGATCGATATTATTGACTCCAATTGACTCCACGATTTCATCCAAAATTAACACAATAATAATAATAATAACAATCTTTATACAGGGAGCTCACTTCACTATTGTAGTGGTATTCTGTGAGGCCCTGTGTAAATAAAAATGGTTAAAAACTAACTAAGTTAAAAAGATTAAAAAATTGCAAAATTACGCTAAGAATTATATATAATACACTAAAAGCTATAAAAACATATAAGTTGTAAAAATCTTAGTAAAAAGGTGAAACTTAGGGCTAATTAGATTTAACGATATGCTTATAGCTTAGGAAATGCCATGTATATAAATGGAAATACCTCTATATATATATTGTTGTTGTTGTTGTTGTTGAATCGGGCACATACACTCTTTCCACAGCTTATACACACATATTTAGTTTCTCTCACATTATGCAGCTGGAAGGCAAAGTTTTCCTCCAGAGAGCCATTTTTTACTCGACTAAACACGGGAAAAGAACCAAAACGGCGTCTTGGACGAATTTAATTCTTAAGACGAAATTAATTCATTTTATACGTCGAGGAATCGTCGAATTTAATTGCATGGGAGGCTTTGAATTAAAAACGTCTGAATTAAATTCGACGATTGCGCGACGCATAAACAGGGCCTAACAGGAGCCAACTAAAAGACGAGGAAGCGGAAATAGTTTGGGAAACCGGAAGTTGATTAAAAAGGCATTGGGAAGAAGAAGAAGTTTAACAAACCTTTCCTACATAAAAACCAACATGCCAATAACGGCGAAACACACCACCCGCCAGGCAAAAAAGAATGAAAAGAGGTCAAAGTCTACAATAGCAATCAGCAATCACCATGGGAAACAACAGACAGACTTGACCTCCCGTCCGCCGTATGCGGCATATTCGAAAGTCGACACTAAAATGTCTGACTCCCGTTCAAAACATATGGAAGGAGCAAACGGCATTGAAAACATGATTTAAAAGTCGTGAAGGTCTATGCTTAAATCACACAATTATACCTTAGAAATCATCACAACAAGCATGCTTTAATACACACTTACGGAATGTGGCGTTCAACACAATAATAGCCGTATAAATGGCAAAATTATAGCTTATTTGTCACGAAAAATCTTATTGAGTACACTAGCTTTTCGTCAAATAAAACCTAAATAACTAAATAATAAATCCTTTCAAAGCACTCGAAAGGTTGACAGAATCGACCGATAAATAAGCTTTTTCCTTCAACCTCGCGAGATCTGAATTTCTGTGGCACAGAAAATGTCGAAAGCAGTCCATTTCCTTGATACTGCATTTTTGAGAAGTCATAACAACAGAGTTCGAGTTATCGGGTATAATTTGGGCCAAGGGAAACGAAAAATAGTTCGAGTTAGCGGGCAGTTCGAGTTATCCGAGTAAAAATGATAAAAAAAAAGAACCAAATTCAAGGAAAATCGAACTTAACGGGGAGTTCGAGTTATCCGAGTTCGCGGGGTTCTACTATACTGCATTTTGGACATATGTTTCAATCTTTTGACATTTTGAGCCTATTTCACAAGCATGGTCAACTTTGATTAAAATTTATAAGTTTAATTCAAAATTTATTATAATAATGGCGGGAATACGTCTAGCAAAACTTTAAATTCGAAAACTTGTTTTAAATCCGGGCCAGGCAAAATAAACTGAAAGATTAATGGCTTCGAAAGGCCACTGGTACATTTGCATTCACTTCAAAAGTGTCGGAAATACAGACAGACTGCACAGACCAGTTACAATAAAATTGAACGAGTTACAAGATTTAGCTAACACCAATTATGTAACAACCATCGGGAAACTCTGTTATGCGGCCTTTTTTCAACGCAAAGTACAAGGTAAGCATCGATTTGTATTTTTCAGTGCTCTACTTTATTGACACAGTGGACACCCTATTTCAATAATTTGCATGCGATCTCGCACGCTAAGTGAGCTGTCATCGAAGGTTAACGCGCTTCTGGCTTTGTAGGCCGTTCACACTATCCCGATATTCCCTATCATTAAACCGTGAACTAACGTGCATGCAGATTCTCGAAACATATATTCCGATATGCCTATTACAACGACGCCCAAGTATACGCTCCCACGGCGTCTTGTTTTAATACTTTGGATTCGCTGTTGAAACGAAGAAACAGTTTCTGCCATTTTGAAAATTAGCAAATTTGAAGCAATTTCAACACCGTGAAAATCCAATTGGTACGTACACGTAGAGTTTGAACATGAATTGGGAGATTCAATTATTTACTGTGTTAAAATATTTCTGGCGGCAGAGAGAGACAGGAACCAGCGCCGACGCTACGAACGAACTGTTCATTTGAGCTAAAGCCTTTCTCAGAATTTCAAAGACTTCAGAAGAATTTAATGTATCGTTTGCTAACTTAAAATGATATCTTGGAAACAGTTTGTTGGGATATGAAGTAGACAGACGAGCATGTTGTGAGACCCTATATTAAATAACAGAGATTAACACACGCGCTTTTTGTTCTATCGAAACCGAAACATCAGAAAATTTAACTTACCCGGACCTTGAATTGCATGTATGATAAAGACAATCCTTCACTCCATGGTTGTGTTTGGAATACGTGAATATCTTTACTCCATGGTTGTGTTTGGAATACGTGAATATCTTTACTCCAAGTTTGTTAAACAACACTCGCTCAATGACAGTCGGAAGTTTCCCACAATGTGTTGCAAAGCAGGGATTGCGTGACACATAGCGCACTGGAATTTGGAAAAGACTGCTGGTCAGTGCTCGTGTTCTTGTGCCAGGAAATAAACTACAAACTTTTCATGATTGTTGTAAGATAACTGTTTTTCAAACCGCCTTTTTAAAGGAAAACGCTTTAATGGCTTCTTGTGACTATTCCAAATTCGTTTCAGATTCGTTGGTGGAATCTGCGAACACAGCGCATTCAACCCGGCCAATGTAGAATGCATTGCAATCGGCCAGTATAGAAAAGATGTCTACAATCACCTGATATATTGATTGATTATATTTGGAGTGGACAGTGAATCCAAGCTAAAGTTATTGCTTACACGAGCAGGAATTTTTGAAACAGACGAATTCCATTCAGAAGTTATGGTAACATGACGTTAATTGCAGGAATGGCTCCGAGCGATTTCACTCTCACCTATCTTGTTTATAGATTGACTAAGCCTTTGATTGTGCTTGACAACGAAGCGCGATGTGTCGCACTATACTCAGTTTAGGCCACAACGTGCGTTATATACAATCCGGTCATATGCTGTCGTCAAAATTTTGGCGTAAAAAGGTAAAGTAAGGAATAGGAAGACTGCGCGACTGAAGAATAAAACTACGCCACGCGATATCAAGTACGAAAAAAATAAACGGGCATTAAACGGATATTTATTTATTTTTCATGTTTTGGTTCATTCCGGCTTTTACGATTTCACGCTCAAGATTCCAGATTCCGGATTCCGATTCTGGATTCCGGATTCCGGGGAATAGGTTAACCCTTGGGAAAACAAAACATACAAGCTAAAAAGGTGTATAGGTCGCGTTGTATAGTGTTGTACCATCCCTGAATCAGTGGCTACCCACAAAGGCAAATCCTCAGCCCCGAAAGCTCAGTGTGGGTTAAAGAAGGCGCATTCCACCTATGTTTTGCAAACAAAGAAGATTCTTGTACCAGTAGATAGGCTCACGTACATTACATTGTTGTCGATCAAACAATATTAGATTGCGAGTGAAAAAGTAGAGGTGAATAATCGCAACGAGGTAATGTATACCACATTTTACCGACACTGGGGTGTATAATTGTTTTAGAATACACCAAGTCAGTGGATGGCCAGCCAAAAATAGTTACTTTATTTTCTGCAAATGGGGAAAACTTCTCGCGCGCGATATCGGCCAGAACAATGTCTGGCCGGAGGTGAATAGCAAAAACTAACCCTAGTTTGAGTAGCCAAGCAAAGCGTCTTAGTATATACTAAAATCTATTAACCCTGAGCGAAAGCAGTCTAAACCTGCATCACAGGCCGCGAAAAGGGAGAGCTTTGTCGTCTCCTTTCTTTTCCAAAATAGGTAAAGGAGCATTGCTTTTTATTTAGCCTACATATTTCAATATTCCATACCCATCGCGTCAGATCCATCCAGTTTCCATTGAGGTAGCGTTCTTCTTCGCGATCGGACACTCGCACCCATCGAGTTTCGTGTTTTCTGGGAGCCAGTTTTTGCTTTCGAAATCTATTGAGGTCAAACAGAGACACCTTGGCCTTTTCCCGTACTCTTTTGGTTCTTCGGAAGAATGTTCAGAATTCCAGAGTGAGTGGCCACAATAGTCGATAACAAGATTTTCGGCGATACTTGGGAGGGGCAACCCTATCGTTCTCTCTCTGTCCTCGTGTCCATGAATACTGTAGACAGTCAACACACTGCTGAACTGAATCAATTATATCAGGATTTAAATCGTTCGAAGGATTTTGCTACAGCTTTCCCTCCCGTAGAGTCTATAAAACGCACAAAATCGTGCTAATTTTGCCGAACGTTCAATTCGTGCATCTACGTATACGGAAATGAGTTTTGGAAGTGATTTTTGGGTCAGGCGTCAGTTTTGAAGTGAGTATTGTTTATTATTTTGCTTGGGGGTGGGATTCATAACTTCCTTAATAACTTCCTTAAGGTAGCCCGCGGCTATCTAATGGCGCGGAGGCTCCCATTTATAAATCGAATTTTCGGCATGTAAGCGTTAACCGATTTTTGTAAGTTTTCAAATTATACATGACTTTAAATTTTAGTGCATATAAGATAAGCGATTAAAAGTTACAAGCGTTTTTAGAAAAACCCGTTTTTTTAAGAAAACGGCGATGGCGTCATTAGACCTTTTATTTATAAGCCAGATGTCTCAAGTTGGATTTTGTCTCACATTTAGTACGCGTGCCAAAAAATAATGAGATCAGGGAAACAAAAGCCGTTAGAACGCAGTCGCCATACCCACGAAACAATGTGTTTACACTAAAAAGTGTTAGATGACAGTAATTCCGTTGTTTTAATTATATTTAGTGCTTCACAATAGAGTGGCTTTATTTAAACCGTGAAATAAAATATAATCGTCAGTATAAACAAAGTCAAATAAAAAGAAATAAATACAATGGAATGAGGGTGTACTCAGTAATGTGCATTATACAATAATCTCTGCGTGTATGATATATTTCTGGAGGTGCAAAACAAAAAAAATTATAACAATCATGAGTATTACTTTTTTATTCAAATGCTAAGTAATTTGCGCATCCTTCTATTGCTTAAAGAAGCGCAGCAATGAACTACCATGGGTAGGAATGCACATCGGTTTTTCCATGTTCCAGATAAACAATGATATGTTTAAAAACAACGATCTTGAGCGTGCTCGACTTTTACCCGACAACGGCGCTACGCTGTATCTAGTGTTTCACCAGGGAGGTACCAAAATTTTAAAGGAAACCGAGCAATATATATTTGTAGTAGTCTCCACCGTAGTTTGGTTCTGAAATGCTAATAAGGTCAAGTCGTTCTAGGACACGAGAGTGCGCTGTTGTCCAAAATACGTAGTGTGCACATCAAAGCGAAGAACCTCTGGGTGAAGAAGGGTAAATTGAGAAATCGTTGTTTGCGGAAGCAATCTTCAAAAAGTTGAGAATGATATAGGAAGTGTGGACGAAAAATGCCGGAAATATTGGAGGTCCCATCTTTTCAGTATTCTTTGTTTGCACGTTATGTCATGGCCATATATGTTGGTGCCTTATAACAAAGCAAACATAGAAAGCGCTGGTATCCTGACAAAAGCTTGGACAGCCTTGTGTCAGCCTACCAATTTCAACTTTGACAAAAACCATAAAACTGGTCATGATAGTGCATACATGACAAAAATGTATTTCTCGACATGATGTTTTTTATGGTTTTAGAAAATAGCTTCACCCGCGTGCCTGTCAGTTTATGTGTTAAATTGCTGTTTGTTCAGATTGTTCTTTTTGTAAAGCGTTGGTGTGATAGTTAGCAAGTGTGTGAGGCCGACGACTGTCACTTCTGAGTTTCCAGCGGCACGTGTGGAAATTGCTAAGCAAAATAAGGCATTTGTCTTGAGTGTGAAAAACAGGCGCAAAAAATAAATTTTACTTTTTATTGTCATGAAATATGTGAACTACTCTGATTTATTTGTTCCTGTTTCATTTCTCATGGCAGTGAAAAAAGAAAAAAAGAAAAAGAAGACTAAAAGCGACAAAATTGATGAACTCTTGGCGATGATGCCGACGATGACAGAGGCAGTAAATAAGGCAGCCAAAGCTCACGAAAAAGCTGTTAAAAAGTGGCAAAATATCTCGTCTTCTGATTCAAATTAGTAATATGAAAATTTATTTTCATCAGCAAAAATATCCCAGTAAGCGAAATCAAATGGAAATACGGCTTTAGGAGCAACAGAAACAATGGATTATGATTAGGGCAAAAACTATTGTTCAAAATCTCACACTTTGGTAGATTTGCTGCACGTGCCTGCATAACAATAGATGTTAAAAATCTGAGACAAAATCTAACTTGAGACATCTGGCTTATAAATAAAAGGTCTATTTGACTACATTCGTGCAAATGGCCTATTGTATTAACGATGATCGGTGATTCCCAAGTGGCAAATTATCCCAGAATGCGGCAACGTTGAATAATCTACGAAACACGAGGGGTTTTCGAAGCATTTAGAAAATGGAAGACGTGAAGTAACAAATTACTTGACGACCCGAATTCGCCCAGTTTCGTCGAGACTATACACATGAAACTAAATGAAGTAAGGCCGTTTGTACATATACTGAATGTTATCATACTTAAAAATACCAGAAAACAGATCGGTAGTTTTTTCACGAGTCGAACAAACTTGAATTTCTTGAAATTCATAAATTACGCACTATAAACATCTTGTTCTTTCTTTGCTTATAGTTTTTGCTTGGAGCTTCCGATCTTTTCCGGTTATTCAGCAACGTTTTCGGTTGCATCAAGCTTTCAAGTAATAGGGTGCGATTGTAGCCTTATTTTAGCGTTCTTGCAACAGCTGAGGCAAATACGCAAGCATAACATTTGGAAGCTTAAATTCAGCATTCATCTGTGCAGTAATTTTTGTCCAGCCGATTTTGTGGAAAATTGCTCACAGCAAAGCTTGAAATCTTGTAACTTATTGAGCTAAATTAGAAAAAAAAATCTGTCGTCGTTTTATGAAAATATTCCTGTTTTCTAAAAACGCTTGTAACTTTTAATCGCTTATCTTATATGCACTAAAATTTAAAGTCCTGTATAATTTGAAGACTCCTTTATCGCCTTACCAAAACTTTTTTTTTCGCCATACCAAAACTTACAAAAATCGGTAAACGCTTACATGCCGAAAATTCGATTTATTAAAGGGAGCCTCCGCGCCATTAAATAGCCGCGGGCCACCTTAATATAAAACTTTAAAGCAAAGCTGAAAACAGCGTATATTTTGTTGAGTACAATATTTTAGCTGGCCAGACCAGCCTTCTTCTTGATGTTGACGGTCAGTTGACAAAACCAACATCAGATCTAAACCTACTACTGCTGCGGAACATTTTCTTTCGAATCCTAACCATTCTAACTCCGATATGCAACTAATTCCTTGAGAAACCATTCACACTTCCCGTGACTCGATACGTAAAGCCAGGGAATCATATCTTATCTATAAAGGTAATACTTTAGAGCCACAAAACGGCATGAACAAACGTGATGAAATGTAATACATTTTCGTTTTAGTTTCCGATTTCGTCACATCCTGTATTGCTTAATTCTTCTATATTTCGAAATTCTCCATGTATATAACATCGTATAACATTTTGTTTATTTAGTAACATCTTGTACCTGAAGAAGGCTGGTCTGGCCAGCTGAAATATTGTACTCAACAAAATATACGCTGTTTTCAGCTTTTTTTTTTTTTTTTATTTATTTATTTTTTATTAACAAGAATATACACAGATATTTGGCTATTACAAAGAAGTTTAGTTATTACAGTGTAAATAGCAGTTACGTAGTTTACACATACGAGAAAAAAAAAATGTACAAAAGTAAAGTAAAAAACTAGAGTAATGATGCCCAGGTGCGATAATACTCCGGAAGTGCTTTTTTTGTAGTCGCTATTTCTTTAAGAATTTTAAGTTTTTCTTGAACACTCAGTATAAAACATTCGAAATCTAAGACGTTTCCGCGAAGGCTTGTGCAAAAGATACAATATTTGGCAATTAATAGACAATAGTTTAGTGTTTGCCAATGCTTTGTTCTATCATGCCAGCCGTAAAGTATATGGCTTGTAGTTAACGTTATTTTTTCACATGTTTTTTGGTACCACCAGTTTTGAAACAGGGTCCAAAAATCAATTGTGAGAGCGCAGTTTATTAGCAGGTGATCTAAAGTTTGTTTCTCGGCATTGCATAAGTTGCATATAGGGTTTTCTAAGAGGCCGTCTCGATGAAGTGAGACGCGGGTTGGGAGTATGTTTTGAATCACTTTGTATTGAAACATGATTATTTTTACTTCGTTTGTGACGGCGAATGGCATGAGATAAACTTTCTGAATGGTCTTTTTTGTGAACCCGTGGCGAAGAATTTTGGTTTCAGCGGTGGGAGGAACGAAAACGGCTTTTAAAAGAGAGGAGTAAATACATCTAGTTGTCTGGGTGTTGACTGGTGTATTGTGTTCAAAATTCGGAGTTGGGCTTTTAAAATTGGCTTTCCACTCATTTGGAATTGCTTTAACCAGACCATAGTATGTCGTAAAAGGGACATTAAGATTGAATTTTAGAGCGAACTCGTGCAATTTCAAAAATTCACTGTTTTGGTTTAATATGTCGCTTATTTTAGTAATGCCAACGTTGTACCAATTGTTGTAAAAAACAGGTTTGTTTTCTATCAGGATTTTTCTGTTGTTCCACAATGATTCGTTTCTAGGATGCGTTCCGCAATCGGTTTTTGTTGCGACTTTGAACTCATACCAATATTTTAGCATTATTTTATAAAAAGTGGGGAGTTTGTTGTCATTGTCAAGTATATTTGCTGGGAAGCTGCATTTTGTTAAAAAGACAAGATTTCCGTGTTTGTGCAAAAGATGATTAGGGATTATTTTCCAGGAAGCTTGTGAATCATCCTGAATTCTGCTTATCCAAGCTAGCTTCAGTGCCTTTTCCATGATTTTGAAATCACACATTTTCAAGCCGCCATCTTTTTTTTCTCCGATTAAGGTATTTCTTTTGATTTTAGGGGGCTTTCCGGACCAAATAAAGTTGAAGATTAATTTGTTGATTTCTTGGATATAGTGATCTGGAACAAGCAGTACAGAAGCGGAATAAACTAATTTAGAAATCCCAAGAGTCTTGACAATGTTAATCTTTCCATAAAGAGTTAAATTTCTTCGTTTCCAAGTGTTCAACAATTTCTCCAGGTAAAGTATTTTTTCGCCAAAATTGAGTCTGTCAGCGTTTATTTGATTGTAAGAAAAGAAAACACCGAGTGCGTTAATAGGTTCTTTTGGCCATTTAAAACCAAAAGGTTCATCTATGTTATGTTTCCATTCTCCTAACCACATTGCTTCGGTTTTGGTAGTATTGATTTCTAGGCCGGAACATTCTTTAAAATCGTTTAATAGCTTTAATAGACTTGTAACGGAGTCAAGGTCACGTACAAATACTGTTGTGTCGTCGGCATATTGAGTTAATTTTAGTTCGTGGTTATTTACTTGGATACCTTTTATAGCCGGCTCGCTTCTTATAGCTCTAGAGAGAAGTTCTATGCCGAGGACAAAAAGGACGCCAGACAAAGGACAACCTTGTCTGACTCCCCGCTGTAAGGAGAAAAAGACAGAGGCGTGGCCGTTGTTCACGACACAACTTGTAACATTGTTATAGAATATTTTTATCCAGTTTTGGATGTCAAGGCCGAAGTTAAACAGCCGGAGTGTTTCTTGAAGATAGTTCCATTCAATGGAATCGAAAGCTTTTTTAAAGTCCAAGAAAATAGCAATGCCTTTTTTATTTAGCTTGTCTGTGTAGTGTATTAGATCGTAGATCAGTCGTACGTTTTCACCAATATAGCGGCCCTTTACATAACCTGTTTGATTTGGGTTTATTAAGGTTGGCAGAACGTTTTCTATTCTCTTGGCTATAACTTTAGTGAGGATTTTGTAGTCAACGTTTAGGAGTGAGATTGGCCTAAGATTTTCTAGGATTGTTTTATCTTTAGATTTTTTTGGTATAAGCGAGATTATTCCTCGTCTTTGGCTTATAGAAAGTGTCCCGTAGTGAAAGGCGTAATTGTAGCTGGCAAGTAGGTCAAAGGAGATGTCTGACCAAAAAAGTCGGTAGAATTCTGCTGGTAGACCATCGGTACCCGGAGATTTATTATTGCTGAAATCTTTGAGCGCGTTGATACATTCATCTTCGTTTACCAATCCTTCGCAGGATTTCATTTCTTCTTCGTTAAGTTCTGTTACATTTTCTGATTTAAAAAATGACGAATTCTTAATTTTTTGGTCATCTATGTTGTTGGAGCGGTACAGTAACTCGTAAAAGTTTTTTTCCTCTTCTAGGATTTCAAATTGATCGTCTATATAGGAATTTTCACCTACTTTGAGTTTTGATACTGTTTTAATGTCGTGATGGCGTTTTTCTAAGTTATAGAAATATTTCGTATTACGTTCCCCTTCTTCGTACCATCTCACTTTGCTTCTTAGGATTGCGCCTTTTGTTCTCGTTAGCATGATTTTTTTAAGAAGTGATCTAGCGCGTTGAAGTTCGAGTATGATGTTTTTGTCGTGCGGAGTTTCTTCAGCTTTAGCTTGGAGGTTATTTAGTTTTTGATGCAATATTTTTTCTTCATCTCGTTGTTTTTTCGCTTTTCGTTTAGAGTACTGAATGGTAAACCCTCTTATTTCCATTTTAATGAGGTCCCATTTTAGGCCTAAGTCTTGCGTATCTTTGTATTTATTTTTGAAGATTGGAATATTCAACTTCAGTGCTGATACGTACGCTTTGGTGATTAGACTGCAGAGTAAAAGACACAGCAGAGTGGTCAGAATTCGACATGTGGATGATCTCACTTTTGTTTGCGAATTGAATTAACTCTTGTGAAACTAAAAAGTAATCTAAGCGGCATTGGATTTTAAACGATTTAGTTCTCCAGGTGAAGCTTTGTTTGTCAGGGTTCAGGTTTCGCCAAATATCAGCTAAGTTATATGAATCACATAGCGTGTTGATTTCTTTGATTACAGCTGATTTTGTAGAGATGGGGTTTCCGCCTTTTTTGTCATTTGAGGTGAGAGCGCAATTAAAGTCTCCACCGATAACGATTGTATCTTGCGCGAATTCTTCCAGGTGTTTGTTTAGTTTTTGAAAAAAAATAACTTGTTGGGTAATGTCATTAGGTGCGTAAATGTTAACGAGGACAATAGTTTTTTCATCGAGTGACAGTTTTAAAATAATGAACCTTCCTAGTTTATCCGAAATAACTTTTACGACTTTGAAATCCACAGAGGGATTAATTAGTGTTATTACACCTTCACTATGGTTTGTTCCATGACTAAAAAAGGCTTTGCCACCCCACTCGTTTTCCCAAGAGGCGGCAATATCATTAGAGCAGTACGATTCTTGCAGAAAAGTGACGTGGTGATTTTGTTTATGTAACCAACGAAAAATGGTTCGGCGTTTGATTGATTTGTTGAGGCCTCTAACATTTAGCGACAGGCATTTTAGATCGAAAGCATTGGCAGTTATCGGATTGTTAGTTTTGTTTTTGACGTTAGTAAACACAAGCTTCGCGGAGTAAAAACTAATAAAAATAAATTTCTTTCAGCGCTAACAGAGAAACGGTAATTGGTAAGATTTGTCTCAGATGGGCTTCAATGTAAACATAATCGAAATGTAACAATAAAATAGGGAGAGATTAAACACACAAATAACCTAAATGATAAGACTGCATGATATCTACGTACGAAAATCAGACGCAAATACAGGAATGAACATATATACATAATCCTCGACTAATTAGTGGGATTTGGAATCCGAGGGATAGCCGGCAAACAAGCCCCGTTTGTCAATAGATGGACATTTGTGCTGATTGGCGAGATAACACATACCTTAGTTGAGGGTCTGAATGGGGGGGTCCACATGTCGGTTGTCGGTTAAAATTTCATTACTTTGTCGGTTGTCGGTTAAAATTTTCGACCTTTGTCGGTTGTCGGTAAATCTCAGTTCATAATTAAAAATGGAAGATCATGCAAGTTAATTATTCACATTTGTTATGTAATTTGCGCAGTTTTAAGACTTTAAACTCTAGACGAAGTGTAAAACTTGTAATAATTCATTATTTGATTGCACGTAAACCTAGTTAACTCTGTTTTTTTAGCAACGTGATCGTCTACCCCACTTTTATTTGCAAATCTAGTATACCGATAAAATCACCAAAGCTTTTATTCTAGATGTGAATTTGTTTTCCTGTCGATTACAAGGCATCGAAGTAAATCAAGAGAGGTAAATGTGACAAGAGTGAACTGCCCACTTCAGCCTCTGGTATACGTAATTTTGTTAGCTACGGAAGTCTTTTTTTCCGAAGACGTCCACAAACACTTATTACACTTATTATTCAACGGCTCTCGTGCCTCTACTGTGGGGTTTCTTTGGTTTTTTTGCCAAAAATTTGCTGCCATGCGTATCATGCACCGTTTAATGGATCTTTAATGATTTTACAACTATTATTACCTCTTACCGTCACATGTCGAGTCGTACAAATGCACGAACAGCCCTGCCGGATCGTGTATCACACGCTCTGTTGACAAGCTCTGAATGTTCTTCAAAATCTGATTCCTCGTCATCCGAATTTGTCTCATATTCATCAATTTGTACTTCCCTGTGCTCCTCAAACACCTCAGTAACATCCCCATCGTTCACAAATTGTATGCTAACAACGCGTTGTGGTACTGCATTCGATGATGATACATTGTTTTCTTCAGGGAATCGAAGTCTCTCTTCAGACTCGTCGGTGCGATGAACAGCGTAGACAGCTGGCGGCAAGGCCCCAGCCTTATCTTTTGTGGTCTCGCTCCTAACCGTCCGTTGGCGTACTGGTCTATAACTCTCTAGCCACTCTTTGATCTGTCCTTCCATAGCTGGTGTTATGTCCTCACTTGGCAAAGGTGTCATCATAGCTATAGCGGAAAGGGGCATGGCAGATTGAGGGACCGGATAGTATGATTTGTCATGCGTGTAGTACTTTGCTGCCCATCTAGATGTGCGCTTCAGAGATTCCTTGCAAATTGTTCCAAAATCCTGCGCATATGTAAGTACCGTAAATGTCTCATGTTTAAAGTGCGAGACAGCGTGCAAATTTTCCACTTCTGTTGGGAGCAACGTTTCGAGTAGCAGATCATCTAGAAATTGGGGGTTAACGTCCATCACGTTCTTGTATACCTGTCCATCCCCTTTTTAAGCAAAGACACAGATACTTGCGTCTTCTGTGATACAGTTCCCTGTGGACCATTGGTTGCAGAAGTCTCGCTCAACTGGTAGCGTTCCTTCACCTTACACACAGTATCTTTTACATATTTGTCAATCTTTGTCACCTTCTCTTTTGCTTGTTTGAAGGACACTCCTTAGGTTTTATACCCTTAGAATGAATTCCAAAGGTATCGTAAAGGAACCAAGAATTCCCAGAAAAGATATCGTTTGTGAGAGGCTCGTCGCTATCTTCACTTTTCCAGCGGCAACATCTGTAACAAACAAAGTCTTCGGTTACGGAGCATATCCTCTCGATTTCTTTGAATGAGCATGAATCTTGTTTCCCATCGGAAGAACTGTTGTGGCCACTTCCTACCAAAGCTCTAACCGAGTTATCATCAGGGTTGTACTGCATGACCTTTCCCGCCTTTGTATTCGTGTACACTACCTTCCCGTTCAAGGCGCATACTTGGTTTATCTCAGAGTAAGGAAGAGTCGAGTTGCACTGATACAGCTTGTGTCACCGTCTTTGTGCTAAGTTCACATTTGTACAGCCCACCTTGGCTCGAGGCTCCTGAGAAGAATGCGCATTGGTCAAGTAGAGTAATAGACAAAAGGTTTACGATGCTGGATGGATAGGAAGTGAATTTCGTAGCATTGCCGTGAATGGTCACTCCATCAAATGTCAATGCTATCTGATAGACATATTGGCTCTCGTCATCACTACAAAATAACAAATCATTGCTTGCAGCACAGATAGCAGAAGGCTTACTAAGACGATTAGGATGTATCTGGACGTGTTCCGCACAGTCAATGCTCTTAGAAATGGCACCCAAGTGGTCGTTAAGTATTTGGCGCAAAATGGGAACCGTTCCATCCGTTGGGAGAGATAGTGCTTTTAAGTGACTCAGAAGTTCAGCTCGTCGCTTCAGTGACTTTGTACTTATTTTCACTTTTCCCTTGAAGTCGACAAAAGAAATTGTTGATTTTCCCCTTTCGCACAAGAATGCAATGTCATCGATGAAGCACAAGTTCCTAGCATCCCTCAGTCCATCTCGCACAACAGAGACATCTGCTGGCTGGTGCAATCTTATTGTTAGGAGTCTTGATAAACCTGTCTCAAAGTTGTAATCAAGCGCAAGGATCGAGCCTGTTGGGCCATTAGAAACTGCGATCGGGTGAGGGCATACACCGCGTTGGTTACTTGTCCAAAATCTGTATTGTTCTGGAACGATGGTATGCACAACGAACTTAACTTCCTCCAGCACTTTGAGAACTTCTGGCCGTGTTAAACGAATAATGGGTTCGACAGCCATTCTATCTTTATTCCTAACACATTCAAGTGAAAGCAGCTTTCGAAGCTTCTTTTTGATAAACGCCTCCGCATTCTTGTCACGTAAGCTTCGAAGCAACACGAGATTGCTAAATTCACTGTCGAAGTTGATAAACCAGTTCGACCAGCTGCACTTACAGCTTTTTCCAACGTGAACGACATCTGGCAAGGGAACTACCAATTCTAATTTCGGTGGCAGTTCCTTGTCACTTAAGCGAACAAGTGCCTTCTTGTTGCACTCCTCGCAGTCGGTTGCTACTGCCATGATAACTAACTAGCTACTAACTTTTGGCACGTTACATTTCTATCTAAGCAGGAATCACATGCCCTTAGTTAAGATGGGTGATAAGAAACTTGTCCCTTGTTCTTGCAGCTTGCACAGACCGATTTTGCTTTTAGGCACTCTTCGCATTTGCTCATTGCTACACATTTTGAGGCCTCACTCATCACAATATGTTTCACACTTCGCTGACCTTTCAAGCAATTTTCACAGGTTTGTACGGTTCTAATACTATCTTTCATGCAAGAAAATGTTTCTTCTCTAGTCACAGATTTGGGTCGGAAATGAACCGCCACGGCATTGCAGCACCGTTATCAAGCGAGGTCGCAATTGTTATGTCTGCGCTGGTGATTAGATTGGTCTTTATCTTTTCAGGGTCTGGAAGTGGATGCTTTTTCAAGAATTTCTCGTCCACTTTATGTATAAGACCAATTACTTGTTTCGCTCTTCCCATCGTTTCCCGCGCTCCCATTTTCTCTTTTACTGTTCTTTACGGATAGGAGCCTCTGCGGAGGAGAGAGCATCCATGCGACCTTGACTCTTAAAGGGAATCTCGGCTAGAAAACATATTTCTTCTAGATCATTAGTTCGTGTCATTGTTAAACTGGTTTACGGGTTTTGAAGGTGATTACAAACCTTTAACTCTTGAATACTGGGCATTTTGTTTCTGCCTTTTTTGCTTTCAAATTTCCCGCGCGCCGCCATGTTTGTTTTCGCAAAGTTTGATGGGAAATTATGACGTCATTGCGTTGTCGTGAGTTTTCAATACGACGGTTTAAGTCAACATCACGTAAATTTATAAATATATATGCTTTTAATGCATTTTTGACTGAATATTGTACGGTTCTACCGCGAAATCTTCTTTAAACTTCGACAATGTAATGACGTCATAAATTACCATAAAGAAAACATGGCGGTCCGCGGGAAAAAAAAAACTGAAAAAAGAACACTTCACATTCAGTAACCAGTCACGGAGATACCGACTTAAAACCCCAGCCTGAGTTAAATATAAGCATTACGAATACTTTGGATCTAAAACTGTTTTTCAGCCAAGGTTCCCCTTAAGAGTGACATCATTCTTGTTCTTTCTGAATCATGACACAACAGCAGGGCGTCTAGTCGGCTCGCTTACGAGCCGCTGTTCTAGAAATGAGCCCGCCGCTGCTCTCCGAAAAGGAGGATCCCGGGGCTTTAAAGTAATTTGAAGACAGGAAATTCTATAATTGACGAAATTTGGAATTAATGTGGTTACTTCTGGTGAAATAGAGCCCACCAAAGGATCTGAACATTTCCTGCGCTAAAAATAAATTCAAAATGCTCTTCTTTCTGAATACAAACATCCCTATAATGTCGGACCATGTCGGTTGTCGGTTAGTATTTATTTGTCGCTAGTCGGTAATTTTTTCCTCGTTTTGTCGGTAGTCAGTAATATTTTTCGCCCTTTGTCGCTAGTCGTTAACCCCATTCACACCCTCATTATTCAATTTGCTAAGAAGTTGTTTCAGCCATATTTGGAAAATCAAGATAAAAATATTAACCAATCAATTCGCTAGAACAACTTGCTTCCAATCTCGAAGGACCGAGGGGTTTCCAAATATGGTGCCACTTATGGGTTTCTGGTGATATGAAAGAACCGTCACATACTGAGCTTGGGCTGCCTGTGCTTGTAGTTGTACGTACATCGGCCATGCAGCCGCGGGAAGGGCGCGAAAAACAAGGCCTCGCTTTGAATTCAAAATTCCTAAAATCCCGGATGTTGCGCTACGTCGTACACGCATTTTGGGCGACGTCATAAGCGCCCGCGAAACATTTCGCAAGCCATGACCATGAAAAATGATGGGCACAGGTTCTATGAGTATGGAGCTCCGTAAGCGAAAGTTCCGCTAAAATGGGTATTTTTACAGTCACTTATGGAGACACCGTAGTTCCCTGTCCAAGAAATCCTATGATGTGACCATTTAAATAAAACCTCTTCAGCAGTACTTTTCCATTTTTGGCACTCTTGGGAGTTAAAGAGTTAATACTCTCTTTTTCAAAGTGTCGCCAAGTGCAAAATCATTAATATGATACATTAAGTTTTTTGTCTGTGAAACTAAAAATAAATAAATAAGACAACTGCAGTGCAAGCCTCCCAAAAGCATAGTGGCACACTAATCACTGCCATGAAATTTGATGAACAGATTTCCATGAAAGACCTCCTGGATGCACGTGAGACAAAACACTTGTGTCAACATCCAATTTTAAGCAGTCCAATGTGGTTTTACTTTTTCGGTCTGCGGATGAAATCCTAAGTGTGACTAATGTCATTTAAAATATTAAATTGACCCTGGCCAGTTGATTTGGTTTACATTATAGGTAATATATCAAACACGAGGAACAGTGTTTCATCAGATTTCCAAACACCGAGAAGTGGATTGGAAAAACGAGGCGCAGCCGAGTTTTTTTAAACCACTTCAAGGTGTTTGGAAATCTGATGAAACACTGTTTCGAGTGTTTGATATAGCTTCTCAAACTGATCGTTAAATGCGGAGAAAACGAAGGAATAAAATCGCCAAAATCTATGCAAATTAAGAAACGATTTCAAAACCTCCTTCACGGTAGTGATTTCCTTTGTGTTCTCGTCATGAATTATTAATGAGTTTGAGAAGTTTGGTTTCTTATATTTCATGGTAATGGTATTTATATGTCAAACTCTTAAAGCATTGTTTATTGTTATCGTCTGAGTTGCTACAAGTTGTACTTCTGTCTATCTACTCCTGTCTTTTTTTCCTCCCTCCCTTTCTTATCTTAGATTGTATGTATGGGAAATAGTTTAAGTTGTTAATGTGCTTCAAGGACTTCTATAATTTGCGTTTTCAGCTCATTATTTTTATCTTGTTATTACAGTTTTCAATAAACTCCTTAATTTGGCCAAACATGTTTTATTTGTGGTTTTCATTTGAGAGCAAAATGGGCGGAATTTTCTGAGAACAGTAAGGATTATATTAAAAATGTGGTTCATATAGATGTTTTTCTATTTCTCTTAAACATTATAATCTGGAGGCTTTTGTTGTAGTTGCCTCTGGCTTGTTTGATATAACACAAGAGCAGTAACTGCCACATGAAAAAGAATCTGCCAGATGTTTCGAAGGCTTCGTAGCAAATAGATACAAAGCAGAAGCAGTGACGAAAGAAGATCTGGCTAATGGCATCCTCCACCTCATTGAGAACAGAAGAAGGTATAGCTGTAAAACAACAAATACAGTTTGTTTAGAAAACAATGAAGACTACAAGAAACTACCAGTAAAAACTAGTGGGGAGGAGCATTGCGTGACGACCCAAACAACGGCTGCAAAGGAGATAGAGGATTGGAGCATCGCACCTCTCTTCGCCTCCCCCCTCCCCCCCGTAAATGGCTATGTTAAAAGAGTAAACATAGTATTAGATGAAAAAAAAACTTGCTAAAAATGTTGATAAACCTGTTGTAAGACAATTACAATGGAATCCTGCCATATGACACCTCGTTTTTACAGCCAGTCATTTTCTTATGGTGAAAAACCCAAAGGCGTTTTGAATTAAAAAAACCCAAAAAGTTGTTGAATTTAATGACCAACTTTCGGAGTCTCTAACCCTTTACAAATTTACCCTGTTTAATAATATACATATTTTAATGACCTCTCAATATACAGAACAGAATAAATATTATACTTGGCAAAAGCAAACAAGTTGACAAACAATGAAACAATCACCAGGGGTGTTTACCATTAAGCCAAGAAACCAGTATTTTCAGTTGGAAAGCAAATGATACGGTTGATTTTCCGAGAATTCCGGTTGGAACAAGTGGACAACCTCTGAAGGTTGTCCCACGATTCCGGTTGGGACGATTCGACTGGAATTTTCCTTACCATTTGAATTTAGAAAAAAATTCAAATCGCTAAATTGAGTTAACAGTCTGGGTACCAGGACGGAGAAATGGAAAATTTAAATGGTAAGTGCAATCTCGTCGGTTGGTCAGTAAATTTGGAAAATCGCTTACCATTATGTCGGAAACGGTCATCCCAACCGGTTTTTTTCCTACAAATGGTAAGCACCCCAGGTCCATCCCTGATTGGTTACTGTATTTGGCTGAAGTTAAAGAGATTTAGTTAGGCCTAAACACCCCACATCCTTGGAAAATAAAATATTTTGACCTAAAGGATAGGATGCTTTATGGTATCCAAAATGTATCATCACATTAACAAGAGAGTGCTTTCTCACCTAAAAAAAACATAATTTGTGAGTGAAAAATGTCAACAAATTTTTATGCACCGAGCCTTTCAATTTACGAAACATTTTAGAATTTGAGTTTAGTCTGTAACTTAATGCACTCATTTGGATGAAATTTTTATATTCCACATACCTGGCAACAGCTCAGAATGCCAGCGAGAAAAAAGGCAGCAGCTGAGAACCAAGTATCATCTGCCTAAAACAAAGATTAAAAGCAGGAAGGGTCATCATTTGCAAATTTCAGTAACATTTTATTGAAGGTAAAAAGTCCAGAAAAGTGACAATTTCGGTCAAAAATGAAAATGATTCAAAATTAATTGAAGAGTTTTCCATATAGGTTTGTTTTCATGTGTATTGATTTTCTCACCTGAAAGCCTACTTTAAAAGAAATTGGCCAATAGTTAAATTTTGGCATAAATTAAGCTTTCAGGCCAATAAAATTAAAAAATACAGATTAACATGTTTAACACATGAAAACAACTCCATGCATTGTATAACGCGATCAATTTACAGACTGTATTATACCCTTTTTTCAATGAGCCCTTCAATTACCGGGATGCAGCCAAGATTGTTTTAAGTGATATCTTGAAATTTTTTACTTAAATTCTAATCTCTCTGCAACGAAAAAGACCTAAGTTCTGATCATGAAATTGCCAGGTTTAAGTTACAAAAGGAGATATGAGATGTCTGTGCACAGGTTACTGAAATTGCAATAATTTTATTAAATAAATGTGAGTTCCCCAAACCTGAAAGGCTCGACTGTACATTGTGTAGTTCCAGAAAAAATCCATACCCACCCCATGGAAGGTCATTGGAAATTCCTAGGGGGAGGGGGGTCTTAAAAGCCAACATTTTAGAAGCAAAGTATGAAGCTAAACTGGAATTTCCTGAGGGGACAGGGGGTGCTAAACAAAAAACCTTCCGTGGGGGTAGTATGGATATTTTCTGGAACTGCACATTGGCAGGCAGATCTGATGTAAAATGATGTGGTTGGCCTTACACTCAACAGAAAAAGAAGAAAAGTACATGTATTTAAAAAAAAACATAATTTTTATTATTTTCTCACCTCTTCGTCAATTACAATAACGTTTAAAAATGGGAAGCATCTAACAAAGTTCAGAAGTGCGCAGATGCCCGCTAAAACACAGCTCGTAAGACTCTGCCATGTCAAGGGTTCAAGCTGTCTTGATGGTCCTGAAAAAGAATGATATAAATTAATGAATGAATACTCTACATCAGGCTTAAATGGAGAAGTCTTGTACATCTTGTGCAACTGTACTCTAGTCTGAAACACTTAATTCATGAAAATAACTGAATTGAAAAAGCATGTACAAGTTAATAGAAACAATGTTTTGAGGTCACGTTTTCAGCAAGAATCTCAACATGACTGTTTTTAACATTTGAAAATATACCATATTCACATGGACCACCTGTACACAGTCTAATCTGATCTATCATTATGATAGCACTATGATATCCTATCATGATAGTGCACCATGTACTCATCCTAGCCCCTAATAGGCTACAGTTTGTATGTTTCTTTAGCAGGTGGTTAGTATGCATAAACATAAACCAAATCACGATTCTTGTCTCGGGTAATAATGCAATGAGTGGAAGTCAGGCTTGAACCACCAGCCTTCTGATAAAAAAGTTCAGACATGCTTATTTAATTTAACTTTAAATTTGATTTCTTTTTCCAGCTAGACTTGGCAGGGACACTGCAACAGCTTGTGCTAAATACTGCATTCCCCTCCTCCCAAGCACTGTTGACTACCATACAGTTTAGTCTAACATGGTGCCCATTTTATTACCAGCAGTAATCACAGATTATGAAGACGCGTTCAAAGGAATTTCCGGTGGAAATGAGCCTCTGAAAAAAAAACAATAGGGGCAGCCATTTGGAAGACCGTCTACCAAAAAAATCTCAAATTTTACTGCACATAAACCACAAGACAACCAACACGAAATTAGGATTGCGTTCTTCGAACGCGATTATCCATTTCCCTTGTCAGCATGTTTAAAATACAAAATAATTTTCAAGTGAAAATGAAGCAAGGACGCCTTAAATTGACATTAACATAAAAATCAGAATAATATATTGGCCTCTATTTTGGAATGAGGTGTATGCGATCATTTACCTCCTGTTTTATACGTCTTGACATCAGCACTGTTTTCTGGTCCCAGATCTGTTTGTGAAATCTGGAATGGAGGACTGTTGTGTAGGTCTTCACTCATCTCACTCAAGTTAAGTCGTGACGTCAACGTTCTTGTGTTATTGTATCTTTGTTTTGTTTTCTGAATGAAGGAGTCTGACAGCAATAAATAATAAAATAGAACAATCAACTTAAGGTTACTCAGTCTGGATAAGTGTGATGAGACACTCTAGAACAGAGGCATCTGCTTAATCAAACAGTTTTATTCTATAAGTTTTGTAATGACCTGGTTAACTGCCCACTGCCTAACTGTGTTTTATGTACATGTAGTGCTAGATCTTCAAAGAGCCACAATGTCTCCTATTGGCGACTTCAAACAAATGTATTAGCCTATAGTTATTCTTTTTTCCCAAGAATGATTAGAGTATGGAATCTCCTTTCCTATGAACCCGGGACAATTCCTAAATTCTCAGCTTTGAGGTCTTTGGGCTCCTTGAGATTTTTCTTAGGCTACAGCCTTTGTTACCATTGAAAAATTTAAAATTTAGTGATGAGTTTGACTACAACTTTAATATTTACATGTATCTATGCAATATACAATACAACAGTTACACATGTATTAGCTTTCCAACTTGGTTTTATATATAACCTTTACATTTTGTTCTGGTTCAAATTTTTCTTTGGTTTGAGAATTATTTTCAAACCAGTTTGATTTTTGTTTTCATTTGTCTCAGATTGTGGTAGTGAGTATGATCAAGATAAAGGAAAACAAAAATTAGACTGGTTTAAAATTTTTCGAATCACAACATATACAGTAGATAACTTTTGTAGGAGTGTATATTAAAGAATACAATATTAGATCCACCTTGTAGCACAGGGCTGTGCTCTAGCGGCACCCATGGCTGTAGTAAGTAGGCTCAGGCGACTATAATTTATAACTTTTGTCTTTGAACGACTGGAAAAACTTACTTTTTGCATAAAGTTTAAGTGATGGGCACCCAAATTTCATACAAACAAGGAATCAGAGAATTAACTCTGTGTGTAAATTATAGTGCTAAGGTAAACCCATAAATTTCCCTCGTGTGGTCCCTCATTTCATTACTAGGGCTAACGCTCAGTACAGGGAAATTTATGGGTTTACCTTAGCACTATAATTTACGCACAGAGTTAATTCTCTGATTCCTTGTTTGTATCACCAGTGCTACGTGGCTCAACATTTATTTGTACCCAAATTTCATAGTTGGGAGCCTCTGGGCTCCCTGTGATTCTTTTAAGACTCAGACACAGCCTTATACAATACAATACAATACAATACAATACAATACAATACAATACAATACAATACAATACAATACAATACAATACAATACAATACAATACAATACAATACAATACAATACAATACAATACAATACAATACAATACAATACAATACAATACAATACAATACAATACAATACAATACAATACAATACAATACAATACAATACAATACAATACAATACAATACAATACAATACAATACAATACAATACAATACAATACAATACAATACAATACAATACAATACAATACAATACAATACAATACAATACAATACAATACAATACAATACAATACAATACAATACAATACAATACAATACAATACAATACAATACAATACAATACAATACAATACAATACAATACAATACAATACAATACAATACAATACAATACAATACAATACAATACAATACAATACAATACAATACAATACAATACAATACAATACAATACAATACAATACAATACAATACAATACAATACAATACAATACAATACAATACAATACAATACAATACAATACAATACAATACAATACAATACAATACAATACAATACAATACAATACAATACAATACAATACAATACAATACAATACAATACAATACAATACAATACAATACAATACAATACAATACAATACAATACAATACAATACAATACAATACAATACAATACAATACAATACAATACAATACAATACAATACAATACAATACAATACAATACAATACAATACAATACAATACAATACAATACAATACAATACAATACAATACAATACAATACAATACAATACAATACAATACAATACAATACAATACAATACAATACAATACAATACAATACAATACAATACAATACAATACAATACAATACAATACAATACAATACAATACAATACAATACAATACAATACAATACAATACAATACAATACAATACAATACAATACAATACAATACAATACAATACAATACAATACAATACAATACAATACAATACAATACAATACAATACAATACAATACAATACAATACAATACAATACAATACAATACAATACAATACAATACAATACAATACAATACAATACAATACAATACAATACAATACAATACAATACAATACAATACAATACAATACAATACAATACAATACAATACAATACAATACAATACAATACAATACAATACAATACAATACAATACAATACAA
>JAJGOT010000073.1:1732500-1830000 GCA_022457155.1 Cladopsammia gracilis
TATACATCGACTTTGCAAGCGACGCTCCGCCGGTTTTGTCGACTGGTTCACAGTTAGCAGAAGGAGGCAATAAATCTGAGATTCAGGTGGTGAAAAAGCCTGATCCCCGACAACAATGGATAAACACAGACCCGACAAAGCCTCACTTCTGCAAGCTTTGTGACTTCGATATGGAATCTATGGAGGTTTGTTTGTTTTTGGTTCAGAAGAGTGCGACAAATGCTAAATCGGCAAATTGCATATAAGCCTTAAGCTTAAGGTGATTCCTCAGAAATAAAAGTTGTCGAACGATTTTTTTTTAATTTTCCCTAACAGCTCCCTACCATAAGTTGTTTCGAAAAATTCAATAAAAAAGATAGGTCACCATGCTCGGTAAAGAGATATGATGGACCAATGTTGCCCCATTTATGCCTATAGCAATACCGATCACGCACGTCATTATTTGATCGGTTCATGTTTCTTTTCCCGGTAACCCGTGAAAGCAAAGTTTACAATTCTTAAAAAAAACTTGATAGGTTAAAGTCTCCACCATGTGGGAACACTTTAAAATAAAATTTCTGAAAAAGTCACACAACTTCAAATGACACGACTCAAAACGTTCCTCGCGTCCATGTTTTCAAGGTCAACAATTTGCTCACACGAGTAACTGATTTGAGAACGTTTTTAGCGATATCTTTTTTTCCTGTCGAGGAATTTTTTTTTAACTTTGTTAACTTAAAAAGCATTAATTTAACATCAAAATGATGCAATAAAAAATATAGGTCACCATGCTCGTTAGAGAGAAAAAGACAGTCGTATTTTCTAACGAGCTTGCGGGCCTTTGATAAAAAACATTCCATCCTCCGAAATGTGCGCGCGCTCATTTTGCTCAACCGCGCTCGCTCATTGCTTATAAACTATGGTAATTCTCCTTTTGAAAAATACTCGTAAGAAAATTAAATTTCCAGCTGCATGTTTTAAAAACCGTTCACTAAAAAGAGTGTTGTTATCAACTGGCTGCCATGAAAGGACTATTACGTGTGTTATGCGCAGTACAGGATGCGCAGTGCAATACTGAGGAATCACCTTAAGCTTTATGCATGCTAAATCGGAGAATAGTACATATCATTTAGGGGTAATATTCCTATTTAGGGTTAGGGTTTAGGAATAGGAAAATCACCCCAAAATTGGTGTATACATTTCTTCGATTTAGCACTAACTACAGTGCATATGCAGTTCTCTGACTTAGCACTATTTTGGTTCCAACACAGGTGGCCCAACTCAAGTACATGTAGTTTAAGGCCTGGGTCAAAGGCTTTAACCAGGAAAAACAGTTTATTTGTGATAACTTTAACAAAAATAATGGCAATGAATTGAAATTTGGCACATGGAAAGGTCTCATTGTTCTTTTGGTGGCTCAACTGTTTTTTTTTTGGCGACACATCCCAACGACAACGACGAGCCCTGTCTGTCTGAGCTCGGTCAGGCAAGCTGCTTCACATATAAATTATACTGGAGATGAAATGAATTTTCCTAAAAAGTAGATTTGATTGATATCGGTGTTACCATAACAATGATCTGATGACGTCATGGTTTTTGCATACATGTAAGAGTTTGTGTGGGGAATTAGGACTGATAATTATAATAAAAAAGTAAACAAGAAAACAGGCAAAGTCACTAAAAAATACTTGATAAAAGGTTACACTGTATGTGTACCTGGTGTTATTTTAAGTCTTTTTATTATGTCTTTGCAATTTGAGTGATCTAACCCTTTGATGTGCAAATTTCCACCAAAAATCACTTTTTCAGGCTACAAATGCCATTTTATGGCCACGATTAACTTTAGTTATTTGCGGGTTGCTAATATAATTTGTTTTATGTATAGTTTAAAAAATGAGCAGTAGTGTATTATCAGGTTTAAAAACTCGAGGCGAAGCCGAGAGTTTTTACACCTGATAATACACGTGCTGCGAGTTTTTTGAACGGCTTCAAAAACATTCTTTCAAAAGCGTGTCCCTCCGGAATTAAAACAATTGCGCTTTTGTGCAAAGAGTAAATTAGCATACGAGAAAAACAAGTAGACTAGACTAATTAGCATACAACACGTGTGCCACGTCTTCGACGAAGTGATCATTGCTTCCCGGTCCTGTTGAAAGTTTTGAGATTTTATAGTTCTGAGGGAAAACATCTACTGAAAAATGCTATACTAAAGTTGTCAGGTACGGTAGATAAAACGGCTGACAATTTTTTTTTCAGAGGTAGAGAACGAGTAGAAATAAGCAGCTTGCATCTGCGAACCAGTCGCTTCCCTGGCAATTTACACGAGGGCGCTGGTGTCACTCAAATAACGGCTCACTTATTAAACTGTTGGTTGTTTATTTTGTTGAGATTCCAAATAGAATGGCGAAAGACCAGATTTCGTAAAACAGTACTGTACAAAAATATTAAAGTCACCATTTGTTGCATTAAGAATCCTGAACAATTACTACCAATATCAGTAATCTTTATATAAAGATTACATGTGATCTTAATATAAATATCACGGCCATTTTAAAATCATTCTCATTAAAAAGTCAGCGATAATTGCATTGTTTGCCCATTCAGCCCCGAACTCCCCTGTGACTGAAATCAAAGCCGCCACCAGGCTTTTCATAATGACCGTAGATTACCAGGTATAAAGGCTCATACACGTGATCGATTTGCGTCATGTGATTGGCTGATATGCTCATGGATTATTAATGAGTTTTTGAATATTTGTAAATAAATCGTTGTTGTTGTTGTTGTTGCTTGAGTGAAATGAGGGATTGTTCGCGATCTATGATTGTACTCTCAGTCTGCCAGTTGATTAAGTAAGGTCGATATCTTTGTCCATGTGTAACTAATTTTCCAATAAACATTAACTAATAATTATTTAGACCATGTTTAAGACACAAACTTTTTATGCTTAACTTTTAGATCTTTCAGCATCACTGCATGAGCCCACGGCATGTTAAACGAGCTATTGAAGAGTTCAATATCAAAATTCCAAAGAGGCTGGAGGACAAAGAAGAAAAGAAATCTCCTCCTGAGTATAACTGCCAGGTAAAAATCTCTTCTCGCTTCTCTCCCAAACTGGCCAAAAGGGCATGTTGGTGTCCTGTGGGAAGTTATTTTTCAAGAAATTCAATGGTGCTGAATGATGAACATATGCAACCAAGGTGGCCTTATTTTAAATTTTAATCTGATGAATATGTGAAGCATTGAACGAGATACATGTACATTGTATAGTATACGGGGACAGATATGCAAATTTTCACTTGTTCTATCATCTGTAAACATTTTTAATTCCCCAATGTAATTACATTATCCATTTATAATTTTTTTGTTTAGACGTTCTCGTTTCACCCAATGTATACAGTATTAATTTTACATGTCATGCTAAGATGTTTTGGTCATTCTAAATCTGTTGTACTCTTTAATTCTTTGACTTCAAACTCAGTACTATGGAAAACTAAAACCAATCTGAGGACTTAACCTTACATTGTTTCATATTCACGAGATGGATTTTAGAGCCCGTTGGTTTAAATTAAAAAGTTGTTTTGAAAGAAGAGGTGCACTATAATCTCATTAATAGAATTTGGAAATGTTGGTTTTTGTGGAGGGAGGAAAACCAACAATAAACTCAACCCTCCTATCATGTTGCCTCTGGGCATGGTACATACATGTATCAGGGGTCGAAATGTTGCCTGTCTACCTGTCGATCTCAAGTAATTTTTGGAAGTGAAAGGTACATATATAGAAGTCTGTCACTGGAGACAGGCAAGGAAATCCTTAATAATGCCATGTGACTTGCTTTTTCAGTAGTGCTGCATGTTTGGGCAAAACCAAAGGCCTAAACAGGCTAAGACAGTTGAGTTTTGTTATCATTAAAAAATGAAATTAAACATTAAAAAGTTTTGTTCAGGTTTGATGTTGGTAGTGGCAGGTGGAAAAATATTCTGCCTGTCAACAGACACAGGTAAACAGTCTGGGAACATTTCGACCCCTGTGTACATGTATGTATATTGAAATGTGCTTCACTTCAATTAGGGGTGAGGACATAAGTATAGCACTGGGTGAGCTGCTTCTAAACACGTCAGTCCTTTCCTCTCACCAAATAGACAGTAGATTTGCTCAAATTAATGCCTTACTTAACTTTAGTGGACAAAAAGACTACTTCATCAAGATCTATTTTACACGATTTGGCAAACAGCTATAAGGTGATATACTCAACTACCAAAAAATGCCCCAACGGTGGGAACTAACCAAGGAAATCTCTTCCTTAACAGGTTTGTCTTGTGACATGTAACAGTGACACTGCTTGGAACTCTCATCTTCTTGGACAGAAACACAGAAAGGTAAATTAGTTCTGAGAGACACCTACTGTATATTTTGGGTTTGAATTCTTTCTTTCTTTCTTTCTTTGGAGATAATGTTCTGTCCTCTTACAGGCACTCGAGAAACAAGGAGCTGAGAGAGCACAGCAAAAAGCCCAAGAAAAGGGTTTGCTGATGAATAACATGAACACAGGGTATGGTCGAGGTGCTGGAAGAGGGGCAGGTGGAAGGGGGGCGGGTGGAAGAGGCGGTGGCGGTCCTATACGAGGAGGGGCATACAATCCTGGACACGCGCGCAAGCCGTACGACAAGCCAATGCATACTGTGCAGCAACCCAGCCTTAGTGGTCCAATTGGAGCAAGAGATTTTGCCACCTATCCTGAACCCCTCATAGGTAAGTGGAAATCAGCCTCTAAGATGCTAGCATGGTGACCAAATACATGTATGTTTTGATCATTGGCAGCAAAAGGGGTTCTGGCTCCATTATTTCAGTACCCCTCAAATGTAAGTTAATTGTCCCTCACATCTCAACCCCCTCCCCCCCCCCCCCCCCCCCCCAATCTCAAGATCTCAAGACTTGATTCTTGATTCTTGAAAATTTGATGGATTGAGTCTTGAGTCAAGTTTTTTAAAATTTTGAGACAAGTCTCTCAAGTTTCGAGTCGAGAAACTAATGAGCTACTAGGTTGACCGGCTAAATGAATTTCAAGGTACAATGTACATGTACAAGGATTGAGTTTAGAGGATCGAGTCGAGACTGTCGACTTTAATTTAAGTACAGGTACTGTTTGCGGAAAAAGCTTCATCTTTGGATTCTGCATTCATGATGTCATTTATTATTTTCAGAGTAAAGCAAAGACTTAGAGTTGTATCATGTTCATCTTTGGATGAGCAACACTAATTTTAATAATGATGTCTCTCAATGCATCATTTCAAATTCAACTAATTTTATTGTTGTATTGTCAGTTCAGCAAATGAATATTTCCAATAAAAAGACTTCTGGATTTATGCGACTAAATCCAAAAAACTCACAAGAATTACAGGAAGTAGAACTGCTGTTTCAGACACATTTACACAGCATTTCTTTTGATGTGGTTCTATGGTGTCATTCAAGACTGTTAAGGCAGGCACACACTAGGGGACATGGGGAAATGGGGGTCATTTTGTCCCCGCTTCATGACGCACAAATTCAAACCAGCTGAATTTTATGCAACATGTTGCGGGACAAAATTGGGGCAAAAACGGGGATGTCACAAGAGGAAAACTGTCGCTGCAACATGTCCCTGCATCATGTCCCCGCAACATGTCCCCTAGTGTGTGCCAGCCTTAATAGTTACTTATGATGTATGTACTGTGTTGTTTTGAAAACACTGTCAAAATTGGAGTGTTTTGAAAACACTGTGGAAACAGTGAAAAGCATTTTAATAATTTTGTTGATTTGCAAATTCATGACTTTTCCATAGGAAAATTTACACTGATGGATACAGTGGCAGATTGTTAATCATTTCAATCTTTCTTCGTTCCTGTTTATGACACTTGAGTTGTCATGATACATCATATTTTGTTGTGCAACTTTGCATGAAACATTGCTTCGCGACAGTTGAGATGTAACAGCACTTTAAAATCAAACTTACATTCTTCGATTCAACCAAAATTTTGTTAAACAAGAAAAATACTACAAGTATACCACCTGTGCTACAATGTAAATGGTATATTTGAATGGGGTTAGTTTCTAGAGAAACTGTGGTGCTGCGTCGGTGGGGGTGAAGCACAAGAATTTGGTTTTATCGACTGAGTCAATAAGGTAAATTAGCCACCGTAAAAAGATTCGAGAAAGCTGACGTTTCGAGCACTAGCCCTTCGTCGGATTCGCTCCGACGAAGGGCTAGCACTCGAAACGTCAGACTCAGTCGATAAAACCAAATTCTTGTAAATGGTATATTTGTTACTTTCAGTTGAAGGTACATGTTTGGCCAATTCAAATTGAACAGCTTGGTGGAGAAAAGTTCCAAACTTGCCCATTGTTTTGCCTGCACTGCAGGTTATAAATTGTATTTTTAGTAGTGTTTACAACACAGGCAGCCGTATGTATCAGATTTATAATCATGAGCAGAAGGCAAGTAATTGTAGATCTGATCCAACACGAACGTGAATGTTGTAGACTACTTATGAAATGAAATTGAAATGTTAATTAGTTGCAACCACAGTATACATTCACTTGTGCTTGTAACTAATTAGCAATACATAACTGTTCTGTATTAGGATAACAAGCTTTCATCAAATTTCCATTTCTTTTGTATTTTCCTTTATATGAATTATTAATATGAATATTGATCTGTTTTTATTTCTTTGTCTAAAAGTTAATTTCCTTAGAATCTAACCAAAGTAATGGCTGTTGATTTTGTATTGGCCATTTGCTCTGGATAAATCCTGAGAAATTAAGCCTTTGGGCAAAATTAAATGTGGATCAATGTTTAACAAATAACATCCTCAGCACATGCAAAAAAAATGGAAATATTTGGAGCCTTTTTTCCAAATGTTTGCCAAAATTCCACTTTGGATATTTTTTCCACCAATCTCTTCAATTGGAGCATATATTTTTTTCTTTACCATGGGAAAACTCTTTACTGGTCATTCAGGTGTTGGTGAACTCTTGCCAGTGTGCAAAATAATGTACACGTCTCGTGCAGACATGGCCAAGTGTTGACTGATATTGACCAATAAAATAATTGTGTTTTGGAGAGAGATCATTCCTCATGCTTGTATATGTTGTAGGTTAAAATTATTTTAGATTAAAAATATTTTAAACTAGGTTAATTTTTATTTTCTTTTGTCCCAGATTCATTAACATAACCTCAGACAAAGGAAAATAAAAATTAACCCAGTTTAAAATAATTTTAACCTAAAATAATTTTAACCTACGACATATACAGGTGTAGCAACTTAAACTCTGGTTCAGGGAAGTTCAGGAAAACAAGACAGACAGTGGAAATACTGGCTGTAAGCTAGTGTTTCACAAAATTATGTTTGCAGTTCTTCAAGCCTTTTGCACAGGCTTCCAGAAATGGTTTATGGTTTGCACAGGGCTGTCATTAAGCTAAGAGGTAACCTGCTTAACAAAGAAAGTAGGCGGTCACAGTGTTTTTACCAGGATTTTGCCTTGGGGAGTCCCAGGGCCCTTCTGCGTGATAGTTTTTGAAAAGAAAGTAAAAACCACAAGGAGCGAACAACATGAGCCCACAATCCACATGGTCAGTTTTATGATCCAAGATGGAGGCTAAAATTGTATGCGGCACCAACAGAGATTAAACTGGTCGAAGGCTAATTAAAATACTACTTTTGATGCATTGTTTTCATTTAATTTTACTTATTCCAAGCAGAAAAAACTCATAGCATCTTATCTGAACTTGTGCACCATCAAAGGTGCATTTACTTGGCTTTTAATGCACCATTTCAATTTTTGGTGGGAATCCCGCAAGGCCGTGGCCTGGTAAGAACACTGTTTTTTATAAACTCCGGATAGTCCCCCATGGCTGTTGTTCTTTTCCTGGCGATAATAGTGGGTTGCCAGCTACTAATGACAGCCTTGGTTTGCACACAGACAAGGTGCTGTTTATTTTCACTAGAAAATAACCCATAGAAGCAAACATTTAATATGTATCTCAGTCTATATTGATTTGTTTGATTGTCTTGACATTTTTGGCTCTCCTAACATCGGAAGTGGAGTGGATAATGCTCATATACAGTGGTGTAAAATGGACTTACTAAAATGTATTTGAATTTACAAAACGTGTTTCAAAGAAGGTCTACACCACGTGTATCTTCTCCAGTAACAGTATTATGAACAGAAAATTGTGAACTGTTGGCAATAAGGAGTTATCAGCAGATACAATAAATAAAAGGCTGCTCAAGTCTAAACATGGCTTTCAAAAAAGACACTGCAATCTTAAATTTTATTTTCTTTACCAATGGGTTATTTTCTAAATCATATTAGAGTGAAATGGACAGAAAGTACTTCCATTTCCCTGTGTTTTGTCTGTTTCGATAACTTTTGAGAAAGTGCGTGGCACTATCATACATGTACCGGTATGTTGTGTTATGTTGCAGGGCTCGAAAAAAGTCCCATCCAGTTGTCTGACTGAGTAGATTTTTGTGTCGGGCAAGTGTAACTGTCCCCACTCACTTGCCCGACGAGCGAGGATACAGACAAGCCACCTGTGAACTAGGCTTAAGTAACAAATTATGAAAATTGGTCTGGGCAAGTAAAACTTAAGAATTGCTTGCCATTAAATTTTAGTGTTTTTTTTTTTTCAAGCCCTGTTTTAATAGCTGGCGTGAAAGTGCATGGCACTATCATAATGTTGTGTTATGTTGCGGGTGTAAATGCTCACTGTGTGATTCATTTTCACCTTTTCACAATCTGGCATGTTATGCCACTTGTTCTGTTGCTGTAGGCCTGGAGTATGTAACAGAAATCCAGGTTATAGGACAGAGCCCAAGATACCACTGCGAGCTGTGTGACTCCAAATTTGATCACAACTTGAAGTTCCCACATCTTGTCGGAAGCAAACATCGTTTCAATGTTCTGGTGAGTAAAGAAGCCCTCTGAGTTGCAACCTTTTTAAGGCCCCCGCAAACGAGGAAACATTGTTGCGGAAACATTGTTGCGTAAACATTGTTTCCCTAAATGTTTCCCCGTTTGCGCGGACAGGAAACATTTGTTGCGGAAACATTTTTTGCTTCCGAGAAACAAAAAATGTTTCTGACTTTTTTCAGAAACATTTTGTTCCTTCAACAAATGTTTCCCCGTTTGCGCGCCGAGGAAACAATGTTGCCAGGATTCCAGGACTGCGAGGACTGCTCCGGACTGCATTTCATAAATTGAGCATGCGCAGTGCCGTATCCCATATATCAGCGCGCATTTGTTTCCCAGTATAATGTTTCTTCGTTTGCACGGCTAGGAAACATTGTTTCTCGCTCGTTTGCGCGCCCAAGAAACATTCTGAGAAAAAAATTTTTCCACAACAATGTTTCCTCGTTTGCGGGGGCCTTTAGCTTTACTCCCAAGAGTGACCGAAATCAAACATTGCCAGATTTCATTGTGTAAAAGTACACGTGCATAGGAAAGTACTGTACTTACAGAACAACTGCCGTTTGAATGGTCACAGGTAAAGCTACATTTCACTACTCAAGTTTGCACTCTGGGAGTTTAGTGTAAAAGGGTCAAATTGAAATTCTTTCAGCCTTATTCTGGTAGTCAATCAGCATGTAATGGGGTTGAAAGTGTTTTGTCTCAGAGGCATGCAGTTGGTCTGTCATGGAAATCTGTTCATCAAATTTCATGGCAGTGATACAAGTGTGCCACTATTCTTTAAGGAGGGTGGCACTGCAGTTTTTTTGTTAAGCCGTCCCTGGGTAATACCACCCTTGGACACTTGAAAAAAGTAAAGCCTGGTTAACATGTGCATTGCAAATGCAAATGCAAGTTCAAGCACAAACACAAGTGATGCTCACATTGTAACACATACACACTTGTTTTGCTATTTCAAGATGCAAACAAGCATTGATGTGTGAAGCAAATTCAAATGCAAGCTAAGAGCAAAAGAATGGAAAATGTAATTATTTTTCTTGTGCATACACTAAAGGCCGGCCACACAGTACAACTTTTCTTGCACTGTTGTATGCAATGAGTTTCTTTTTTTTTTTTTTTTTTGGGGGAGGGGGGGGTGTCACATGATGCAATTTATTGCGCACAACATTGCAAAAGTAGAATCTGATTCTACTTCTGAAGCTGTTGCCTGCAATGTTGCAATAAAAGTTGCACCATGTGTCCAGGCCTTAGATTTCCATGGTACTTGCGCTTGTGTTTGTGCTGTATGAACAATGCATATGTAAAGCATGAAGGCAGGGAAAAGGGATCTACAGTGTATAGATGTTTTATTCCAATACACTCTTCATTTATCCCAATCCTCTTGTAGTGTTTAAAAATGCTCTAATTATAACCTAACTTGATTAAAGAGAATGAGATCATCACAGTTACCGTAAACACCGGTGTATAAGCCGCACTTTTTTGTATAAAATTTTTGCTCAAAATCGAGGGTGCAGCTTATCTACAGGACCATCTGCAACAGGTTATTGTACTTTCTGGTGATATAAGTTGACCAGACTTTTTGAGCCTCGAAATGAAGATTTTATTTATTAGAGGTATATAACGTAGCCTGCGAGCAAGCTCTCGGGCTCGGGGTTTGAGAGAGCAGAGAGCGAGAGCTTGCAACGATGTCTCAGAAATTTGAATGCCGCCCCCAATACTTCCCGTGGCTTCCCGCTGTCCGAGCTGTCAGAATTCGGCCAATCAGCGCAAACCGGAAACGAGCGTTAATGTCAACAAACATGTAACAGTCCACGTGAAAAAAAAAACGGAACTTGCTCGCAGCAAGTATGGCAAATATAGATCTGTGTAGGGAGAAAACCGAAAGCAGAAGATCCAAACGATTTAATATTGTAGATATTGTAAAGCTTCGTTAAAACTTCGCTAGCGTGTTTATTGTGAATCGTGAGGTGTTTTTTATTGAAAAGGTTTCAAATTACTTTCGAACATATGCAAATTGCGTGGTGAACAAAAATAAATAAACTAAATAGCACCGGGTAAACGGGTACTTACATTCGCCATTCGAAAGGGTGAAGATTTCTTTTAAACGTTTAACAGCCGCCGTTTGAACGGTTGAATATTTTTTTCCCGTTAACTTTCAGCGTGAGAGATCACAAATGCTGGTCGATAATTTTCTCGGCTGATCCAAACAAAAGCTGAAACTTCGCCAATCTTAATTCTTCATTAAATACATCGGCAACAGAAGCCGCAGACATTCCAATACTTCTGGCTTCTGCTACCTGACCGTCGATGATGCGTTGTAACGGACAGACAACCAACACTGTTTGATGCTGCCTCCTTTCAATTTGCAGCCGCGGCAGCAAACAGTTGAAATATAAAGCTTTTGCCATAGCCCGTCAGCAAAACAGTGAGGACATCACTGCCTTTAAGTAGTGCTTCAACTGCTTGACGTTGCCCGGGTTTCAATTCCGAAGGAAACTTCACATATTTTGAAAAATTCTCGCACGCTTTGTGAATACAATCTCCTCCGCTCTCCGTGATTTTGTTTTTTTGATCACGCACGACGCACAAACAATGATGACGTTATTATCCAATTAAATCTCAACCAATCAGCATTTTCCGCTAGCTTTCACGGGTTAAACATTCAAATTTCTGAGACATCGTTGCAAGCTCTCGCTCGCTTCCCTCCCCCACCCCCTCCCCCCAAAAAAAACTCCAAACCCGAACCCGAGAGCTTGCTCGCAGGCTATATATAACGTGGAACAAAAATTCTTCAACTTTAGATGATGTAGAAAAGTTTCTTGGCTGTCTCAAAGAGCGGCCAGAGCACCTCCGAGACCAAAAATCAAATTGAACAATCCGCATCGAACTCGTGTAACACATGAACGTGAGTGCTGTGTTTATCTAATTGTAAAATTTAGCCTCAAATTGTCAAAAATGAAAATATCTGTGTTAAAACTGTGCTCACTATCTTTGTCAGACATTTCGAAGCTTTTAGCAATGAAGGAACACCAAAGACGAACGGAAGAAGCCAAAGAAAAGAGTCTGTAAACAAGCGGCTGTCTTGGTTAACCTTAGTAACCAGGCTAAATAAAAATGTGTTCAAGAAATTTGCACGGTTACCAAGCTTGTTTTGGCCTGAATGAATGGCGGGCAAACTAACGTAGCTGCGCTGATAACTGCTAAAACTGTGGGAATTTTTTTAATATATGATGATTCGATAGATAGAAGCAAAGTCTAGCTCATATTTTGTGGAGCCGATTCTCTGACTTAGGTTATTATTTTAAAAAAACTTTTTTTCCAAAATTTGAGCTTCAAAACTCAGGGTGTGGCTTATCTACAAGTGCGGCTTATACATCAGTGTTTACAGTACGTGGCAACTGAAGGAGTTGCAATTAGAGGCTGAAAAAAATTTTGCAGCCCTCAACGGGATTCAAACCCATGACATTTGCAATTCTGGTGCAAACGCTCTACCACTAAGCTACAAGGCCAGATGGGAACTTGGTCAACTGTGAGTTTTATTATACCTGTGAAGTGACAAATATGATAAAATTGCAGAATTCCGAAAGTAGCAGCCATCATTACTTTCAAAATAATTATTAGCAGCCCTGCCCCTCAGGGACTACAACTTCAGGTGGCGTTTACTTTGGACTGCTTATATACGCAAACAGTCCATTCAAAGAAATTTATTGAACGAAGTTAATATGACCACAAATTTGGATGTAATACAATGTACACATAATTATATCAAACACAAGACGAGTATTTCATTAGGATATCTAAACACCAAAAAGCGGGTTAAAAAATGAGGTGTAGACAAGTTTTTTAACCAACTTCGAGGTGTTTGGATACATGATGAAACACTCGTTTGAGCGTTTGATATAGCTTTTCTGAAACTCATTGATGATTCATGACAAGAACATAAAGGAAATCACTACTGCGAAGTAGGTTTAGATACCCGGTCTTAATTTGCATAGAATTTGGCAATTTTATTCCTTCATTTTCTCTGCATCGATGAATGGTTTGAGAAGCTATATCAAACACCCTTAAAAAGTGTTTCATGTAAAAAGTATCCAAACACCTTGAAGTGGGTGAAAAAAAATTTGGCTGTACCTCATTTTTCTACCCACTTCTTGGTGTTGGGATATCCTGTTGAAACACTCTTCCTTGTGTTCGATAATTATGTTACCTCAAACTGGTCATTAAATGCAGAGAAAACAAAGGAGTAGAAATTAATTGCTAACCGACAGTTGTATCATGTTAATTTAAAACTTTCTTTTTAATCACCTATTGTCACACATTCTTTCATTTATTTGTTAAAGGTGTTTTCACTCATTAGCATTTTCATTTACTTAGTATAAATTCAACTTTGTAACTTTAAATTTCAACTGAAGATGACAAAGGATTGTTGAAACATGTTTTGTAAAATCAAGTCGGTTGTAGTTGCTCTAAAGATTATTACTTTTTTGCTATTATCTAGAACCTAATTGCTAAATGCTAATTAAGGTTGGGTTTCCAAACCACCATCATAGTTATGATTGTTTTCTCTGTTCACCCTTTAAGCCCTAATATCAAGATTTAAATTCTCATTTCTAGTCCTATACATTTCCTATAGAAGTAGTGGGGAGAAATTGTTTGGATATCAAGAGAACTCATCTTGTGTGATCATGTCCTTAATTCTCATGACCTGTTTGATTGATAAGGCATTAATATTACAAGGAGAAATTTGATGCTGATCACTCTTAGGACTTAAAGGGTTAAAACTTGATGAACTGTTAATTGAGTTTGAGAAATTTTAAATCAAAATATATCAGAAAGTGAGATAACATACTGTCCAGGTCTTGTGCATCTTGCTTGGCTTGTTTTATTAACACTTAACTTTTCTTTCTGCCTGTAAATGCACATGTATTTCTTTTTTAACATGCTTCACTGTTTAGCAACAACAATGAACACCTTTTTTCCACTTTCAGAAAGAGAAGGTCCCAGAGGTTGCACAAAATATCCGTGGCGATGTCAAAAAGAGGTCTGAATTGTCCAGTAAGCTGCTTGAAGAGGCAAACAAACTGGAAATTATGGAAGGACGACAACGGGTGAAAACCAGAATGGAAAAGAGCCCATTTAATAGCGTTAATAACCAAGCTAGGGGAGGTTTCTCAGGAAACTCTATGGTGCAGCAATCATCTCGAGGAGGTCAGTTTTTCTCAGTTGTGCTCGGTATCAAATGTCTACTTATGAAAATAAATTCAGTGCTACGTGTAGAAATAACCTGGTTTGGGTTGGGTTGTTCAAAGCAGGATAAAATTAACCCAGGTTAAATATTCCTACATGTATACTATGTGGATCACTATAAATTATTTTTGGCCTTCATTTTTTTTTTGTAAACTGCTCTACAAGTATGAATTAAAAGTATGAGTGAAAATGCTTTCAAACAAGAGAAGCAGGAGCCTTGGCTAACACTTAATCTTGGGTCAGCATTAACCGGCTTTCAAACAACTGGGCCCGTGTCAAAGTTTGTTCACTGTTTACATGAGAAAACCGGTTGGTCCACAGTTTGTGCGAGTGAACGTAAAATCTCCAAATAGAAATTTAGTTGGAGAATTGTCACATTCTATTTACTGAAGTCAGCTTAGCAGTCCCTGAACTTGATCAAAATTAGCACAGGGCCTGGAACTGGTAGAGAATAGCACAATATACATTGTATGATTACATGGTATGAACATTTTCCCTTTTAAAGGTCTGTTTAAGAATGTGGGCTATCCCCTTGAAAGAACTAAGATGCGTGGTGGAGGACAGAGTTATGTTCGTGGTGGAGGGCAGGGGGGTGCACGCGGTGGTGGGCGTGGCAGTGGCCGTGGTGGTGGGCGTGGCAGAGGAAACCAGCAGACAACACCATATAACTACCAGCACCAGCAGCAACAGCCACAGCAGCCAGTGTCCAACAGAGGTGGGAGAGGCAGAGGAAGAGGAATAGGCGGTAACAACCAGAACAAGTCTTGGAAACAGGACTTCTCTTACAACAGTGCAGCAAACCAGCCATACGTGGATAGCTCTTACAGTGGTGATGACAGTTATCAGTGGAATAGCAGTGGTCATGGAGGGGGGTAAGTACAATGTACATCTTCATTCATGGGTAGCAATGATAGGTTGAGATCATTGACACTTTAAACTCCCAAGAGTGCCAAAAATCGAAATTCACAAAAAATCTCAAATTTCATTTTGTAAAATGTTGAATAACAAATGGTACAATGCAAAAGTACTGCCGAAGAGTTTTCATTTGAATGGTCACACACACTCAAAAGTTAGAACAACACCACATGTCTCTATAGTGACTGATAGATCCTGACCAGTGATTCTACCAATCAATAATCCAGCTACAAACAATTATTGTAATGAGTATCAGTCAACCTAAACATTGTTATCTATATCTTAAGATACAGGTACACATATGAGTTTGTACTTGCATGGGCAGTGCAATTTTGTCAATGTATAATGTATTGCATGTGAAGCCACCATATCTGGTAGCTATCAGGTATGTGACAGCTGAAAAAATGACACAAATATATAATATAATGAGCATGATTATCCCTCAATTGTACAACACAAAGTTCACTTATCAATAATATATATTTATATTGCATCAATAACAAAATTTGAGATTAAAAAAAATCAATGAGAATCTGATTCTACTAAAAACGTCAGGGATATTTTCTATCAGTTTGAAACCAGTAGAGAAAAAGCAAAAACAAAACTACTTTTAAGTGCACTTAAAAGTGCACCTGATTGACGCAAATGCAACTCTAGGTATCCATTTACAGCTATCTAATTAGAAAAGGTTGTAATTAGATAGCTGTAATTGGACACCCAAATGACTGCATTCCAAATACATAAGAAATGTGGATGACCAATCACATCAATGATTTTTTTTTATTGATATGATTTGTCATGTTATACAGGGAAAGGATGTTACCTGCTGAGGCATTCAAACCAAGATCTCCATCCCGGGGACAGAATCAAGGACAGCAACAGTTTGGTAGCTATCATGATCAATATTATGATGATTACTATGGAGAAGCAAACCAGAACACCTCTTACAGCAGCGGAAATTATGAGGTGACAAAATTTAATAATATTACCTTGTGTCTTTAAAATTATCTTTACAGTTGATCACCATTGAAGCTGAAAGGGTTAACCACTAGCCTCCAATGCAAATTAATGTTGATCAACATTGGTGCTGAAAGGGTTTACCACTAGCCTTCAATGCAGATATCAGACTCTACTCCACTACATGCATAACAGAACCATCAAAGCTGTGCATGTGTACCGACCTGTTGGGCCAATCATTGCTGTATGATTATTATGCAGATCTTTTTAATGTGTTAGTCACTTATTACCCAACTAGGTCTTATGTGTATGTATTCAACTGCAACACTCTGAAGCATTTTGAGTTGCTGGTGTGGGCATGGCACGAGCAAATCACCAGCTACAATGATAAACAAATTTGTACTGTCTAAATCACCCTTTAATAGTAGTACTTCTGATCTCTCTTGCCAGTACAATGACCCGTATTCCAACCAGGACACATATTCCAGTCAGGACACAAATCAACAACATTTACAGACACAAACACCAAGTGCTACTGTGGGAAACAGCGGTGCCACTGCTGGTGGAGGCGGTGCTGAAAATAAGAGTGTGAGCCTTCTACAAGGGGCAATCGCTGATTTGGTGAGGAAATAGTTAACCCTTCTTTTTCTGTGAAATAATTATAAGTTAGGTAAAGTCACATAGGGGCAACTGGAGCCCCACACAGGCGGAGCTTAACCAGGTTTCTTTAGAAGAGTAAGAGTATTGCTACTCCCATTGGATGGGATGCTAGTCCACCAGCATTATGTTGCTAGTACCCATTTTGCCTAATGAAACAACATGCTAACCACCACACCACCATGCCTCCTCTTAACACAATACAACATAGCATAGCATAACAGCATAGCATAGCATAGCATAGCATAGCATAGCATAGCATAGCATAACAGCATAGCATAGCATAACAGCATAGCATAGCATAGCATAGCATAACAGCATAGCATAGCATAGCATAGCATAGCATAGCATAGCATAGCATAACAGCATAGCATAGCATAGCATAGCATAGCATAGCATAGCATAACAGCATAGCATAGCATAGCATAGCATAGCATAACAGCATAGCATAGCATAGCATAGCATAACATAACAGCATAGCATAACATAACATAACATAACATAACATAACATAACATAACAGCATAGCATAGCATAGCATAGAATAGCATAGCATAGCATAACTGAACAGCATAGCATAATAGCATAGCATAGCATAACAGCATAGCATAGCACAGCATAGCATAACAGCATTGCATAGTATTTTTGTGAGAAAAGGATGATAACTGCGAGTTATAAATTAAGTGACTGAAAGCCAGATATGTGATGTAAATTTTGGAAAATGAATTTATTGATTATTTGTCTACTTTTTGTTTGTCTTTTCAGGGTAAACTTGTGAGCAGTGAAGAGGATGCGTCAATGGCCCTACAAGTGTCTAATGCCCTAACACAGGCATTGCTGCAGTTTCGTATGAACAACTTAAATCAAGAGGTATGAAACTTTCGTTGTTTTTGAAAGGATTGTCCCTTCAAACGGTTTTGCTCAATGGTTTTTAGCCAGGAGGATTTTAGGCACAATGTGAAGGGAGGGGTGCACTACAAAGGGAAGGATGCACTGCAAAGGGAGCGGCGCACTGCAAAGGGAGTGGCGCACTGCTTAGGGAGTGGCGCACTGCAAAGGGAGTGGCGCACTGCAAGGGGAGTGGTGCACTGCAATGGGAGTGGCGCACTGCGAAGGGAGTGACGCACTGCGAAGGGAGTGGCGCACAGCAAAGGGAGTGGCGCACTGCAAAGGGAGCGGCACACTGCAAAGGGAGCGGCACACTGCAAAGGGAGCGGCGCACTGCAAGGGGAGCGTTGCACTGCGAAGGGAGGGATACACTGCAAAGGGAGTGGTACGTGTCCAAAATCCTCCCTTCATCTCCATTTCTAGCACCTGCCACTGAGGCTAAGTACCTGTAAAATCCCGGTTATAAGCTCTGGGCCTATACAACTTCATAAGGTTTTTTGGCTGGCAAGCAAAAAATATTGTGATAAATGAGAGTTGTTTTAGTTAATTTGGTGCAAATTTTTGTTAAAGAATTGCTGTTAAGAACTGTGGCGTGCTTTTATATAGGAGAGGATACACTGGAATAATGTTTTGTTGCCTAATTAATGGTCCTATTACAGGAGAGGGGGTGGGGGATTATAACCAGGATTTTACGGTATACATTTAAGAAGAAGTAGTAATATGCATATATTTGTTTTATTGACAGGGTACCCCTGACAACAGTACTGCAGCAAATACCACCACACCCATGAGCACTGGTACATAAGTATGTAAGTACAGAAACATCCAGGGACAGTATCCCAGCTGATATATAGTGTTTTCTTGAGTATGGCCAGGGGTGTGCTTTAAGCTTGATTTTTTATGTAGAAAAAGAGGCTACGCTTGCCGGTAATGTACGTTACTCTCGGGGACGTAAAACAGCAACAGGCAAAAAAAAAATAGTTTCGCTTCTGCTTGCATGCGTGTATTCTCGTACCCAGATTTAATGCGATGCACAAATGTGAGACGAAAACACGAAGAATAAAAAGAAAAACGGCGGGCAAACCTTACCTCTTTGCCGTTCGGCACAAGTAAACTGCAACAAACAATAAAACCCAAATTTGTTTCGTTTCTGCTTACATCACACCAAATCCAAAGTATGGTGGGCTCAAAATTTTGTCTCAGTGCATGCGTGCGTATTCTCGTACCCAGATCTAACGCGATACATAAAAGGAGATACGAAAACACGGAAAAAAAGAAAAAGAAAAACGGCGGGCAAACCTTAACTCGTTACCGCACCGGCACCAGTAAATAGGAAGAAATAAATGCAAAGAAAGCAAAAACAATAGAGTGATTTCACAAAACCCGGGAAACAAAATCAAACAGTCATTGTCTAATAGTCAAACAAATTAGTCAAAATAGTCAAACATTGTCTAATAGTCAATTTGAACCAACAAATGTTATATAACAATGTTAGAACGTGTAGTCGGGGCTTTAAGTCCGTAAAAGCGCTTTTTACACAGGCACGTATTGAAGGCAAGCACTTTAACGGGACATTGTCCCTAGGGACACTGTCCCGCCGAAATAGCGAAATTGTGTTTACTTAATTTCCATGTTATATCACCAAATGCCACCAAATATACAACTAAACTGGATAAAATGATTCTATAGAGAAAAACAGAAATAGTAGTTTGGAGAGAAAGTGCAGGATTAGAAGGATGGAAGTGGATTACAGTTCATCGATTGTGATTTCTTGACTGGAGGTCAAGAAATCAAAGTTTCCATTCCGGTGGCATTTTGAGTTTTTTACTCGTTATTTTGTCTTTTTAGTTCATATTTCTTTGCGTTCATCACTTTTGGCGATTCTTTCTTCCTATTTGAAGATAATAAAGCAGGTTCCTGGCCATAATCATGAAAACATGTCATTTCAGCCGAGACACTGTTCTTTTAACGCGATCACAAGTGCATGTGTACACTAACGAGACAAGAAGTTTACAGTAAATTATATTGACGTAGTAGTTACTGTAGTACTCAAAAAGTACAAGTCGGACTGCTTCGTATAACTTTTGTTTATTTACATCATGTTGTGTTTATCAAGTTTTTCTTTGTCTCTGCAGAATTTGAACTCGCTGCCAAGGAAACGAACTGGTGCCGATGGAAGGCAACTGATGAAGATGATGTCGATTTGCCAGACAAAAGAAAAAGAGCATTTTTAATTTTGACATTCACAAGACTTCCTTTTAAATTAAAAATGTGTATTTAAAATTTTACGGGAAGAAGTAGTTCAAGCTAATTTCGCTGAGGGCAAGCGTTCAACGATAAAGTGATTTTAATCAATAGAACCAGTTTGATTTTGTTTCAGTGGCAGGCAAAGCCTATAGGCCTTTATCACGCCCCGCCATTTTGTATAAAAACAAAAGATTTTTGCCCGCCCAACCTCGTTTTCAACGTTTTCACTGCGAGGCTGGGCGGGCAAAAACAAAGCATTTTATTCTCCGGGGAGTCAACATGGCCGCCGCGTGATAAAGGCCTATTAGAATCGGTTTCTAGTGTGTGAGTCCATTGGGGCAGTACGCAGCTCTTAGGCCCGGTTCAAACGTCGAACTTCACATGTGCCGAATCTAATGCAAATGAGCAAGAACAATAGATTTTTCTCATTTGCATTAGGTTCGGCACATGTGAAGTTCGACGTTTGAACTGGGCCTTACAAGGTCTTCTCTGATGCTGAGAAAACAATAGAACAAACAACACAACAATGGACCCTAGCCCTGAAAACAATAGAGCTTCGTGATGCCCAGGTCCAATGAAATTGCAGGTTGCAAAGAGCTGCGTGGTATCTGATTCCATTTGCTGCCGTTTCGCTTGAGTTAAATGTGCTAAATATTGCCCCTTCTGGGTGGAGGATTTTCACCCTTCAGCCTTTCAAATCCTGTGAAACACTGTAATCGATATCTTCAGCCAATGAAATAAATCTTGAAAATCTAAAAATTTCTGTACTCAGAGCGTGATAAAATATGTAAAAATCGAGAAATATTTCGTTCGGTTCTCCCGAACTTCATCAGTCTCAAATGAATATTGTTAATCAGGTTGGTTACATCGTGTTTGTGGGATTCTCGAGGGCGTTATAATAGTGTCATATATTTTGGCTAATTCATAGCCATTGTCTCTGTTCAAAGAGGGCTTTTCTTAACTTTATCTCGATTGCCTCCCTAAAGCCTGGTTTCCATGTGATCGCTACGATCGCTGCGATCGCTGAAAAAACGTTTAGCGCTTGTAGCGAAATGGACTAAGCCAGTCTCTAGCGATCATAGAGATTATGTTGAAAGTATAGAGAGTGGCTAAGTCCGTTTCGCAACAAGCGCTGAACGTTTTTTCAGCGATCGCAGCGATCGTAGCGATCATATGGAAACCAGGCATGCGTCGCTTGAAGGTGTTATTCTCTGAGGCAAGAACTTTTGTTTCGCTAGCTATTATCGAATGTCCCGTGAGATGGCAATGTTCATAAATTGCTGACGAATCTCTCGAGAGCTGTTCCTTAACTCTAGTTTCAAGTGCACGTGAGGTTTCACCGACATACTCTTTGTTGCAATGTTCGCAATTGATTTGATATACTATTGCGCATTTCTTGAGGTCGTTGGTTTTATCCTTCACGCGTACTAACTGTACTGTAAATCTTGTTAAATTTATACTCTGCAATTTATACTTGAACCACTTACTGTACTTAATGCATAAAGTGATAGGTCTGTTCCAAGACTCTTGACTTACATGTAATGCCAATGGCCTAAGTGTATTTGCCTTCCCTTGTTTGCACTGTTAGAGTGGTTTTACTTAACCCGTGAAACACTATCTAACAATTAGTGTCTGATAGTCCAAATTAAACAAAAGAAAACAATGGAATTATAGTCTAATAGTGCGTACTATTCTACTATTTCACGGTCAAGTAAAATCACTCTAAACAAGGGTTCAGCCAATGAATTCTAAGTCAAAAAAGAAAAAAAAAACATTTCAAACTTGACTTCAAAGAGACTGATCTTTGGTTAGCAATGTTACTTGTTATTACTCATTGCTGCTAAAAGCATAAGGGTTCTGCCATATCTCTAAACCAATTATTTGGACACTGTATCCAGTATACACATTTAATAATTTCCACTAGGCTTCCACAGATATTAAACAAAGGTAAACTGCAAATGAAAAAACCTATGAGGAGACGACATTTTTTTTTTTTACTTGACAAAAGCCAAGTATGGTTTCTTGACTAACTGTTCGTTCTTAGCCTGTGCGCAGACGTATCCGATTTCCTTGCACGCAGGCTATTCGTTCTCTTTTTTGTGGTTTCATGCCTGATTGGTACCGGGTTGTGCCGAAAGAATACCGTTTAGAGGGACGTCGGACACCTAATTAAGACTTATATAACGTAATGTCGACACTTAGAATTTTATTTTCAATAAATTTTTAAGTGTAAAAAAGAAAATCTAAAATCCCCCACTCAGGATTGAACCTGTGATTTCAGCTAGGCTTAGGCTTAGATAGCCTACCGTACCACTGTACCACCTAGCTTCTCGGGTTGTTCAGGCCTAAATTTAACTATATAAACTGCTACCCATCACATCAACTGAAAGCTAACCAGTTACTCCGTTATATAAGTTTCAATAAGGTGTCCGACGTCCTTCTGAACGGTATTCTTTAGGCTTCCGACACAACGGACATGTCAAAATCAAATCAAAGCGTTTTTGCAACTGCACAGTAAACTGATTTTGCAAAACTAACAGTGTTTGTGCAATTCGTTAGCGACATCTCAACCTGCCATATTTTTTTACTGAACGGGGACCAAACATTTTTACGAGCATAAAGCAGAATTGGCGATTTGTTGCCTTTGTGTATTACTTTCCTGCAAAGCCGAATTGCAAACTGAAACCAACAAGTATATATTGTCATTTCCAGTAACATCGCTGTTGACAGATTTCTTAATTTGGGCTGAGTAGAATGGGTAATCTGCGATCAGGCACTCTTTTACTTCCGCTCTGAAATAAATTAAAAGGGCGCAGGTAAAGGGGCTATGTGGAAATCTTGTTAAAATAACTGGCACTTACATGGGACCCAGTAGGGTGGAGTTTTACAATGTATGTCCACACACTGAGCAGTCCATAGTTATGCCAATGTCACCCACAAAATTTTGTAAGCTTTTTTTATGATTGACTAAATATTTTACGAACGAATTAGAACTATTAGTCACACAATGAAACGGTCAGTTAGACAACTATTACGAAGTAAATTCGCAATTAGAGATGTAGGTTGAATTGCACAGGAATAAGAATTGAAGTTTACCTTACCGTGCTGGTTCCCGTAGTGCTTGAAAAAAGTTTAGAAATCCTTGGAAAAAGGTAACCCTCGAAATTTCGCGCCCTCTATAAAAAATATCGCCCCATAAATAAATCAGCGCCAGCTATGCAGGTTATTCAACAGGAAACTTGTGGAGAAGGTAGGAAGCAACCAAGAATAACAAAGCGACACAAAAGGTTAGAGTTGGGATGCTACATCAACCTCGTTCCCAGGGTCTCTCTTCTTCCAGAACGAGCTCGGCCTGTCGCTCGGCCTCCCATGCATTCTTTTCTCTTCTTTTCATTCATTGCGTATTGAAGTCACGTGTTACTGACGCAACGACTGACGCTGCTGAACAACATGGCGAATGCTGTTGTACTTCTAGGAAGCTTCCTTTCCGTTTTATGCTTCTCGCCTTGTTTTGCCATGATGACAGGAGGAATATCGCGCATGAAAAACTCAGACATTAAAAACACGGTTGAGATCAACAGAGGATTAGGCATTTTCTTGGACGAAGGACTAGCTTCTGCGCCTAACGTTATTTACAAGAGCATCTGCGGAACTTTGCAGGCGTCTTCTCAAGTTGTACAGGGTGTTCTGTACCGTGTTGCAGTGGAAATAGTGCCTGTGAATACAAAAGATTTTGTTACTCCAGATTTTGGTGGCCAAGATGTTACATCCGATGACTGTATATTGAAAGCATGGGCAAAGCCGAGCGAAACTAACTTTGGTTGTTTTACAATATGGTCTAGACCTTGGCTTAAAGAAGAGGAGAAAAGGCTTATCGTCACCAAAAAGGATTCCAATGATTACAACTCATGCTTGGCAGTGAACAGCTATTGAAAGAGCATGAGCATAAAGCGTTTTGGAGGAGTTGGTTAGTATGGAAATACACTAATGAACTTTGAACATGATTCGAAATTAAACTGACGGAAACAACTTTTGTTTACATCAAATTCTATTGTTTTGTTACTCCTTCTGCAGTGTTAATTATTCTTATTAGGATTCAAACCACTATAATTTAATGTACACACCCTGGGGAGGGAGGTATTCTCATATGTAAGCTATATGGCTATGTGCCACTGTGAAAAATATGGTTTTCAAACAGTTTAGTCTGGGATGGGATATAGAAGTCAGAGAGTGTTGGTCAAGTACAGGGTGTCATTTGACGGGTGTTCCGAACCGAAAGTTCGTGTTCCTGTTTGTAGAATAATTAAGATATTTTTTGGACGCTGAACACTGGGAACTAGTTTAAGTTTGCAGGGTCTTGGAACCCCCCGAATACTGTTTTACCATGTGCCTTTTGAATCGGTCGTTCGAAGAAATGTGTTGTGTTTTATAGTTGTTAAAACATCGTGTAATTTTCGTTCATATTGGACAATAAACCGCTCAAAGACATGGTCCTTCGAGCCGGATAAACATTATCGAAGATTGTTTGAAGATACGAGCGGAAAGGAGAGTTGGACCTCCGTTTGTTGTTGTGAAGAATTTGGTCAAGTTGGTCTTCGCATTGCGGCGATTGGCGCCATCATCTTGAGGACTTTACGGAAACTGTGGTGGATTTTAAGGAACATTGTGACTATTCAAGGTTAGTCCAGTTTTTGTGTCGAAATGTCGAAAGAGCTTGAAGCTATTAAGAAGAAGAGACGTTTTCTTAGAAAGTCCGTGACGGACGCTTTGAAGTCAGTCGATGAAGCACTTTCACTCCCGGATAACCATGCGAGAATTCAGGTTTTAAAAGATAACATTGCAAGGAAGTGGAACGATCTACAAGAGGTACAGGCTTCAATGTGTACTCTTTTAGAAGAGTCAGAAATTGATGATGAATGTCAAGGGCACAATGATTATGAAATGCGTATGATTGAGAAAATGGCCAAGATGACGGAGTACTTGGGAGGTAAACATGTCGCTATGATAGGTACGGGGAATGATTCGACGACCTCGTCATGTCCTAAGGTACAGGTCAAATTACCGAAGATTGAACTGCCAACCTTCGATGGAGATGTTCTGAGTTGGCAGCCTTATTACCAGTCGATCAAAGTGTCAGTTGTTGATAATCCATCTTTAGCAGATGTCCAGAAATTAGAATACCTAATGAGATCATTAAAGGATTCGGCTGCCGAGGCAGTGAAGGGATTTGCAGTGGTACAATCGAATTATCAGCCAGTTTTGGCGACCCTGAAGGAAAGATTTGGCCATCCCAGAGTGATCCTTGATGCACACGTAAGATCTCTGATTCATTTACCACGCTTGAGCTCTGAAGATGCATCGTCCATGCGTAAATTCTATGACCAAGTAGTTGGACATGTTCGTTCTGTGGAATCTATGGGTGAGAAGTATAATTCTGAAACTTTGGCTCCTGTTCTTGTGCCTTTAATTGTTGACAAGCTGCCAAAAGATGTTGTTGAAAAATGGGAACTAGAACTTGGGGATCATAAAGACCTTGGTAAAGAGGACTGTGTGGAAGTAAAAACATTGTTTGCCTTCTTGGAGCAATTGATAAGAGCGAAAGAGTCTTCACAGCCTCCCTCTCTCGACTCAAAGCCTCCTGCAAAGGATAGTCTTGGGAATCGTGGACCCCGTTTCAAGTTTAACCCTTCACGAAAGTCGTCCACCTTTTCATTACCTGTAACAACTCAATATAGCAAGTGTGTCATTTGTCAGAAAAACCATGGTGTGTGGTCGTGCGTTAGTTTTCTGTCATTGCCAGTGAAGGAAAGGTTCAGAAAGGTGTTGTCTAAGGGGTTGTGCTTTCGGTGCCTTGAATTTGGTCATAGAGCTGAAGTGTGCCAAAAGCCTTCTTGCAAATACTGCCAGGGTAAACATCACAGTCTCCTGCATTTGGATTCAGTCAAGCCTCATGAGGAAGAAGTCAAGACAAAAACCGCTGAATTACCATCCTCATCCTCAGGTCCTCCTGTGTCGTCGTCGGTTGTGGCAAGCTCCATTGCAGTCAAATCAGTGGGAAAGGTGATTCTGCAAACTGTACCAGCTGTTTTGTGTGGATCGAATGGATGCTCAAAGGTTGTCAGATGTTTCTTTGATCCTGGTTCGCAAATGTCCTTTGTTAGGCAGAGTGTTGTTGATGAAGTTGGTCTGGATCGGAAGAGTGTTAGGATTGCAGTCTCTGGATTTGGAGGAAAGCCAACTAAGGACACTTTGAGAAAGAGAATTGCTTTTACTGTGGCACCTGTTGACAAACCTGGAAAACCTCAATGTATTGAAGCACTTACTGCTCCAGTTATATGCCGTCCAACCGAAGCTGTGGATATTCATCCCTCAAGGTGGTTTCATCTTCAAGACTTAAAGTTTCCTGAAGAATTTCCCAGAGGTGAGCAGGAGATAGATGTTCTCATCGGCATGGATTTCTATTATTCGTTTGTGTCAAGAGACATTGTAAGAGGTGGTTACAATGAACCAGTTGCAGTTCGCACATCCTTAGGTTGGGTCTTCTGTGGACCAACAGGTGGTCATGACCAAGAATGCACTGTGTCTATGAATGTTCAAGTTTCTACTGAGGAACAATTGAATGAAACACTTCAGAAGTTCTGGAATTTGGAGTCCATTGGTATCAAACCTGTTGAAAGTTCAGTTTCTACTACCAACAGTGAAGCCATGGTCTTAAAGAAGTTTGAAGACACTTTAACATACAAAGATGGTCGATATGAAGTGTCATTGCCATGGAAAGAGGATAACGTTATACTGAAAGATAACTACAAGCAAGCAGAAAGTAGGCTGTACAATCTAGAAAAGAAGTTGCTCCAAGATCCAGCCAAAGCCAAGTCCTATCGAGAGGCCATTAACAAGTATGTGAAAGACGGTGTAGCAGAGGAAGTACCCTGTGAGCAAATTGCACCACCAGATGGGCGCCCTGTGTTCTACCTTCCACATCATGCAGTCATAAGAGAAGATAAGCAGACAACTAAGACAAGGGTTGTGTTTGATGCATCTGCGAGGGATAGTAATGGCGTGTCTCTTAACAGCTGCTTAGAAGCGGGTCCTGCATTGCAGCCAGATTTGGTTGGGATCCTTTTGCGCTTCCGAAAGAATCAAGTGGGTATTATGGGTGATATTGAGAAGATGTTTTTACAGATTTGCTTGAAAGAAGAAGATAGGGATTCGCATCGTTACCTGTGGAGGGATCTGGACACTGATGCCATGCCTAAGATTTATCGGATGACAAGGGTCACATTTGGAGTTATTTCCAGTCCGTTTCTTGCCATCTGCACCATTCAAGAGCATGCAAGAAGATTTAAAGGAACATTTCCTGAGGCATCAAACGAAATCCTGAGGAACACTTATGTTGATGACTTTGCTTCAGGGAAGGATGGAGTGCACGAAGCACTGAAATTGCAGCGAAGTTCAACAGAGCTTATGGCGCAAGCAGCTTTCAATTTGACAAAATGGTCCAGCAATTCGCCTAGGCTTATGCAAGCCATTCCTGAGAAAGATAGAGCATCAGATAGTTTGATCAAGTTGGAGAGCGACCTACCGGGAGCCTATCCAATCACGAAAGCTTTGGGCTTAAGGTGGAATACGAGAACAGACAGCCTTGTCTTTATGATTGAAGTGGACTCTCTGAAGTTAAGATCAGAGACATTGTACACAAAGAGAGAGCTAGCTTCTTTGGCGGCTAAGATATTCGACCCAATTGGTCTCATTGCCCCCTTTACAGTGAGGTCAAAGTTATTGCTTCAAAGTTTGTGGACCCAGGGTGTTGGTTGGGATGATGAAATACCTGTGGAAACCTCGATTAAGTGGATTCAGTGGGTTCAAGAGCTTCCAGAGCTTGAGCAACTTAATATTCAAAGGTGTTACACTGATTGGCCATTTAGTGAGAACGCTAAGGTGGAATTACATGCATTTGGTGATGCGTCGGAAGCTGCTTATGCCGCTGCTGTTTATCTCAGAGTTGTTGCTGAAGACGGAAAGGCATCCACCAGTCTTGTGATGTCTAAGACAAGAGTGGCTCCTGTTCGAAAGATTACCCTTCCTCGTCTAGAGCTGATGGCTGCTGTGATAACTGCTCGACTATGCACCTATGTTAAAGATGCAATTGATTGTCCCATAAGCCGCATTGTCTGTTGGACAGACAATTCTTCAACCTTGCACTGGATCAGAGGATCAGCCACACAGTGGAAACCGTTTGTTGCTAATCGTGTTGTTGAGATACAGTCGCTGTTGGATCCTAGTGTTTGGAGATATTGCCCAGGATCGCAGAACCCAGCTGATCTACCTACCCGAGGCTTATCTGTAAGTCAGTTGAAAGAGAGTCGTTTGTGGTGGAAAGGACCCTCTTGGTTACAAGAGTCCGAAAGAGATTGGCCTGAGGACTTAAGGTCCAAATCTTCGAATGTAATTGTTGACATGGAGAGAAAGAGTAAAGCTAGTGTTAGTTGTGTTGTGCAACCCAAAGAGCCAGTTATTGACTTCACGAGGTTCAGCAAATACGGTCGCTTGTTAAGAACTGTTGCCTGGATTAGAAGGTTCATTTGCAACTCGAAGCTGAAGGAAGAGGAAAGATTGGTCAACCCTTTAACTGGATTTCAGATACAAGAGGCAGAGAAATGGTTGATAACCCATGTACAACCCCTGATTCTTATTGGAAGAAATCTCCAAGCATTTCCAACTAAAGATACCCGTGTTTCAGAACACACGTCTAGAGCCATCACCAAGCGTTTTGAGTATCATCAGAGACTTGTAAATGGATTTTGGAGGCGTTGGCATGCTGAGTATCTGAAGTCTCTGACACCCCTCAACAAATGGTATAAAGTTGGTCGTGAAATCCGTAAAGGGGACTTGGTCCTTGTGAGTGAGGATCGCGTAGCTCGGGGTCAGTGGCCACGTGCACGCGTGGAAGCCATCCATCCAGGTCGTGATGGTCTTATCCGGTCCGTTTCCTTACGAACCACATCTGGAAGTCTTACCCGTCGTCCAGTGCAGCGGCTACACCTGTTTGAAGCCTGCGATGCTGATCTAGCTGCTGAACTTGATTGAACTTGACTTGATGGAAGCATGTTGAACAATTTGTCGTTGAACTTTATTAACTTTGACACATTCATGTATTGATGCACTCCCTGCATCGGGCGGGAGGATGTTCCGAACCGAAAGTTCGTGTTCCTGTTTGTAGAATAATTAAGATATTTTTTGGACGCTGAACACTGGGAACTAGTTTAAGTTTGCAGGGTCTTGGAACCCCCCGAATACTGTTTTACCATGTGCCTTTTGAATCGGTCGTTCGAAGAAATGTGTTGTGTTTTATAGTTGTTAAAACATCGTGTAATTTTCGTTCATATTGGACAATAAACCGCTCAAAGACAACGGGAAACTGATCAGCAGTATGAAGAAGTATGTCTAGAATAAGAATTGAAACTCGTAAGAGAACGAGTGTTCCCTAAACGGAAAGAAGATCACCATGGCAACATTGTTGACAGAACAGATGGTTTTCCATTAAAAACACTAATAGTGATGCAGTACTAAAAATAGCAAGTCTTGTATAGGGTAGGTATTTTTGTTGTCAAGTCTAGTATAGGGTTGCAGAAACAGCTGAACATGGTCTGGTATAGGTTAAGGGTTTCAGAGCCCCTGCAGCACACCCCCACCCAAAAATATACAGAGTGCCTCCCTCCATCAGTTTGGCAATCTTGATAATAAACTGTTGGCTACAAAACACAAGCAGGAAGCTGGAGAAGACTGAGAAAACAAATGTCGTTTAACCCTTTAACTACCAAGAATGCCAAGAATCAAAATTCAAGAAAAATCCCAAATTTCATTTTGTATTTAATATTGAAAAACAAATGGTACCATGCAAGAGGTTTCATTTGAATGGTGACACCATAGGATTCCATCTACAGACTCAAAAGTTAGAACTTTGTTACAGGCCTCCATAATTGACTTTGGGAGTAAAAGGGTTAATTCTCTAGTGCGACCGCAGCAAATATCACAGGGGCCCAAATCAAGCTGTGAGTCAGCAGCCCTCGCTGCATGATAGCAGTAATGATGAAAATATGCCTGTACAATAGTCCTTGTTCTACCTCCCAACACAAATGCCCTTTTTGATTGGACAAGAATGTGCCATGGGTCAAATGACTCAAATTCCCTAGGGTGAACATGTGATCAGGTCATGCACCTTAAAACTGCAGCGAATTTGTATGTAAGCCTAAATAAATAAACCTGACACACACAATTTTCACAGTGAGTGCTTATTATTCATAAATGGTGGCCAATTATTCTTTTATATTAATGCTAATTAGCCTACCTTGCCTCGTTGGCATGTGCAAATTTATGAATAAGGTCTATGTTGAATGGGAATTATAGATTTGAGATAAGGGAATGTGGAAGTGATAACCACACAAACAGCAAGTTATACATTGTCATGCATGAAACATTTTTCAAATTTCTTCAGCTTTGTGTCCAGTCCTCAGTATGCTAAGCTAGTAAAACAAAAGACTTATATGCGAATGAAAACATTGTGAGAAGAGAAAAAGGTAACAATGAAGAGAGGGGGTTTATGTAATGTCAAACTCAAGGCAAGGTTAATGACAAAAGTAAGACCAGGATATTACATTATTATACATTGGTGTCACTAGCTCAATTTTGGTTGGCTATAAGCATGCAGCTAATTATTGCTTGCTATTTCTGTTATGTCATACCTACAGACAATGAATTTTATATATGTAGAAGTGATGTCATACCTACAGACAATAGTTTGTCTGCTGTGCATTGATCACTTTTTTGTGCGCGCTCTTGTCTTAACAAGTGCAGCTCAGGAATATGCATAATAAAACTATTGGATTCGGTTTTCGCATGATAGCGATAATTATCAAGGCCTCAGTACTTTGGCCTTGATAATTATCGCTATCATGCTCAACCCCATCCAATAATTGTTAATTATCACCAGTAATTAGCAAAAAATAAGCTAAACAGTGCTCCTAAATGGTTTCCATCCCATTCATGCTTCTTATCTGTAGCTGGATGCCATGGCAACCTGAGATATCCATTGGCCTTAAGTGCCTCTTGACTTATTAAAAGACTACCTTCACCCTCCCGTCCCCCATCCCCCGCCATCCCCCACCCCTCACCCCCCTCATGGAATGGAAATGTGTTCATGTGTGAGAGGGATACATTCGCCAATTGGCATACTGTTGAATATTGCTGCTGTTGAAAGTATCCCAAATGTCTCCTTTTCAAAACTACTTCAATTACTTCTCCCAACTTTTTTTGCAAACAACAATGGCAGAAATTCTACTATTTGTTGTAACGTCTTTATTTATTATTATATTGTTCACAAGCAACTTTTAAATACACAAGATACATTGAAATGTTGCATAAATTAATATTCAAATTTAGGCTCTAGGAATATAAAAATGGTATAATTACTAACCCACATTTTTAATAACTAATGTGGTGTGGTTTCTTGAATTAACTACCAAAAAACTTGCTTTTTTTGTTTTCCACTGCACAGCAATTTTTATAGTTATTAAAACGTGTATTTTTTACTAGCAATTCACCATTCTAACACTGAAATATTGAAAAGGATTTAATTTATTAACTTATGATTTACGTCCAAATACATTATCGTAAAAATCTGAACGTCACAAACTGAACTTAGTTTGTCTCATTCTAACTGACTTTTCATTGCTTTAACTCAACAAATTACAGTCTTTAGACTATAAAGTAGGAAATTCATCTTTATAATTATAGATTCAAATGTCAAAACAGACTGGTAATTTGTCTCACTTGCACACACAAGCAATTTTACATTGAAACATAGTTTTTGATATTGAAAATACTTTCTAAATTTAATTAATATATAACATTGTGCTATAGGCTGACATTTCAATAATTTGTTAGCACGTCAATGAATGATGACAATGAAGGCAGTTTTGTAAACAAAAATATAAAAAAAAGATTACTATTGCAATGTTTTCGTTCTATTCTAAACTGTTTCTGTCTAAACAACCCAACAATAGCCCAACGATGACCAGTTTTAATCTCAAGATTAAAACGATTAATTAATTAATGGTTTTGTTACTAATTTACTAACAATTGTTAGCAGTTATACGATTGTGTCGTGGATTATAGAAAAAAAAATTCAGTTCATTTCACAGGGTAAATACTTGTCTTTTTATTGCAAAAAGATTATCTGAAGTATCAACTTGATCTCATTTAACATATAAGCTATGTGATAAAATTATAAACGTACTGCAATCTATAGATTTTGTATATGTGGGTTCTTGAAACGATACTAGATACAATTACTTAACTTTTAATGGTCAGGAGTAGATGAAAAAAAATCCAAACTATATTTTACAAACCGCAGGAAAACAAAGAGTATCACATGAATGTAGATGTTTATAATAAGGGAAACGTTAGGATTTCATCCAAATACTCTAACGTTAAAGGCACCTTGTACAGCATGTTGCTGACAAGTTGCACGACATGAAAGTACTGCTCAGAAGCTCTCCGTTGGTTTTGCAATACTACGCTTCGTGATTGGCTAAAAAAAACCTCGCGCAAATTTGCCAACCAATCAAAAGTAAAACCAAAACCAATTGTGACTCGTTCGCAGGCGTTTTCCCGCGCTTGGCACCGGCTACACGTATTTGCTCCGAGTTCTGATTGGTTCATTTGATTGTCTGCGTCTGTTGTGATTGGTCAGAGTAATAAGTTTTTGTTTTGGGTTTAAAACACCCAACCGACAACCACTCTTACTCATATGGACAAAAGGCTCTGTCCTTTTGATGTCCGTATTAGAGGTTCAACTGTTTAAAACCCCATCTAACATCACATAATACCTTTTTAGTATATATACTAGCTACATGTACGAATCCGATGCTTCTGATGACGCTTGACTGTAATAGCTTGCTCGTCGTAGTTTTACAATTTGATTGATGTAGGCTTTCATCAGTTTGGCAATCTCGATAACCTGTTGGCCACAAAACACAAACATGAAGTTGGAGAAGACCGAGGAAGCAAACGTCGTTTAACACAGGCTGACCCAACGAATCGTTTCGATGAGAAATCTGTTCGAAAGGCCAGTTTAATAGTCATCTTAAAAAAATCGTAATTACTCAGACTATGAACTACAGTTTTCTTTAGTAAAATGTTGCCTCAAACTGTCGTAACATCTGAAAATAACGCCGTTTGTTTTCGTTTTGGGTACGAAATGAGGTCAGCTACGATTTTCGGAACTCAGGGGAAAGCTGCTACTCAATTCGGGGGTTAAAAATCCTTTCCCAAAGATTTTCTGTCGCTGTAATATTCACCGAAAAGAACCGAAAAAATCTGATCAAACTGTATTAGACACAACAACGAGAACTTGCAACTGAGGAGACTGATGGTAAAGTAAAGTCACATCACCTGAGAAGTTTCAAACAGCATTGGCTCTCTACCATCAACGATCACTTTGTACACATTAGCTGCTGGGGCTCCAAATGATAAAATACTGCAGATAAAAAACAAACAAAAATGCACTGAGGTGTGTATTGCAGGAACTGTACGTCATGCGCATCATGTTACAAATCAAAATCAGCTTCCATGCAAATTTTTAGGCTCATATTTTCAAAAAGGGAATTTTTTACAGCCGTCTGATTATTCCAAAAAATAGATGGGAAGGACCCCCCCCCCCACCCCCCCTCCCACTCCCCGGCAGCATTATGTTTAGAGGTACCTATTCATACAATTAGCGTGGAGTAAAGTTTTTGGATGTGGTGTAAAGTTTCTTGTGTAACAAAGCAATTTAATCCGGTGCACTAACCACTCGACCAAAGCGCCTCTGTTTTTCCCTGCAACTTAAGTCAGGTAATAAACTTACTTTTCATAACTGAACTGACACTGTGGTCTGACATCTCCTCTCTTGTACAAAGTTACACCCTTGAAACTCACACCGAGCCACAGGCCACCAGGGAATCCAGGATCTTTAGTCTGAAATAAGGATATGAAATGAGCAAACGAAAAGCTAAATTGTCAACCCTTTCACTCCCAGAGTCAATTATGGAGACATACAGTGTAAGTCTAACGTTTGAGGCTGTTGACCATTCAAATATGAAACCTCTTCGGCAGTAAATAATAATACTTTTGCATGGTTCCATTTGTTTTTCAATATTTTACAAAACATGATATATTTAGCACTCTTGTGAGTTAAAGGATTAAATCAGAAACGAGAATTCAAAGAATGGTCCATATCGGAAATATACTGTCGCTTGCTCCTGGGATAAAGCATTTTATTCTTCCGGGAATCAACATGGCCGCCGCGTGATGGAGGCCCATGAGGCCAGGAGGGCCGATTATTTACGAAAAGGGTCCTTTGCATGATATAACACCACAGGCTAACCATTCTGTATTTGTGTGATGTGCTGTGCATCTGTAATGTCCGTAAACTCTTAAAATTACTGCCATTTTATTTAACCATATTTTTCTATATTTATTTTGGAGATTTGTGGCTGGCGAAAGCGGTATTTTCAAATTAAATTCCAACCGTTATTCGAAAATACCGCTTTCGCGACCGAGTGATTTTTGAGTTTTCATTTCACTTTTATTTATTTTAAGACTCCTAAATTTCGCCTTGAGTGAGGCTAGTTTTGTAAACCGATACCGCCATTACAGATGCGCAGTAAACCACACAAACAGGGGATGGTAAACCTGTGGTACCACTAGTGCTCAACACGAGTCCGAAAGGCTAACTACCGAACCACTGCCACGCCTCATGGGACATAAATGAAGAAATAAAATCCTGATTTTTGTTACCTCGACATCAAACAGTGTTGATCCATATCCCGGCCAGCTTCGTAATATTTCCATGTACTGCTTTTGAGTCTGCTCTTGGTCCATGCCCTGACAATAAATAACAAATTCCTTATTTCCTTCCACAAGTTTCTGTAATACTGTATTCACCGCTTATAATATAAACAAGCTTGTACAGCATAATAAACAGTACCACAGGAAAGTACTGCTCAGTAGCTTTCATTTGAATGGTCACACTGTAGGATTTCATCCACAGACTCAAAAGTTAGAACCACCTTGTACAGTATAATAAACAGTACCACAGGAAAGTACTGCTCAGTAGCTTTCATTTAAATGGTCACACTTTAGGATTTTATCCACAGACTCAAAAGTTAGAACCACCTTGTACAGCATAATAAACAGTACCACAGGAAAGTACTGCTCCATAGCTTTCATTTGAATTGTTACACTTTAGGATTTTATCCACAGACTCAAAAGTTAGAACCACCTTGTACAGCATAATAAACAGTACCACAGGAAAGTACTGCTCCGTAGCTTTCATTTGAATGGTCACACTTTAGGATTTTATCCACACACTAAACAGTTAGAACCACCTATTATATGGCAAACTGCTCCACGATGAGAAGGAGTATTCTGATTGGTTCCCTGAGCGGTCTGAATTTTGCAAAACGGACCGAGTTAGCCGAGTATGGTTGCATTAATTTATCGGCAAATTTTTAAAAACGCCATTTTGAACTAGCTTGTCGGTTAGGTTCGTGTTGGAAAATATTGATCTCGTCTCATTTTTTTTTTTTTTTTTTTGCAAGTTTATGGACCTTACCTTCGGCTCGGTCCATAAACTTCCAAATAAAGAACTCGACCACTATTTTCCGAATACAGACCTCACGCTAGTTCAATAACATCTCACCACAAGAAAGTACTGCTCAATAGCTTTCATTTGAATGGTTACACTATATGATTGTATCTACAGACTTAAAAGTTAGAACCACCTTGTACAATAGCGACCTTTAGATTGGACTACGAATACGAGTACGAGTTTTCAAACCAAATTCGTGTGCCTCATATAATTTCTTATCACACCAAATTTATCCCTAACGTTTATTTATGTGTTAGTCAGCAACAGAAAAGAGTTATAGTTCGGGGGATACAATTATCTTGAAATTCCAAAGTCGTACTCGTACTCGATTTCGTACTCGTAGTCAAATCTAAAGGTCGCTTATATGACAAACAGTACAAGAATGTACCCCTCCTACTTTACGATTTCAATAGAAATTCAAGGTGGTTATGATGATTCTTAAACTTGATGGCACAACAAGCCAATGGTCCTGATTTATGACTGCAACGATAGAGTGTTTTCACTCACGTGACCGGCGGCCATATTGAAGTGCTAAAACAATAGGAAATGTTTGAATAAAAATAGAGCTAAAATCCCATAGGATTCGTTTAGGACACCAATATGGCCGCCATTTCATTGTTTTGGGACACCAATATGGCCGCCGTGACGTCACGTGCAAACGCTCTATACTGAAATAAGAAATTTAACGTTTTGAAAAAACAGCTCGAAAAACAAACTCATCAACACGTTAATGAGGAAGAAAGCTTCTGGACGAGTGACTAGATAGCAGCTCAAGTGAAAGTGAGTAGTATTCAAACCACGAGATGAGCATTATGGAAAACAATAAACCCTTTCAAGGTTAAAAATGGCTCGTTTGTTTTTGTTCCAAGACTTGCTTTCATAGCCGAACTTAAGAAACGTGTTAAACGCTGAGAATTTAAACATTTCGTAATTACAGAACTACATATCATACCACAAGTTTCTTCCACTGTTCGCATATAGAACTCTTGATGAATGAAAGCTCTTCTTCAGTCGCTTTCTTGGTATCCTCCTCTTCATTTTCTGTTCCCCCAGCTAAAGGAGAACATAACAAATTAGAGATGCTTTGGAATTGAAGGACTGTTGATACAATTACACCAATAATATAACATAAGTAAGTCAATTAAGATGGATAGTTCATGTGGAATATTCTCACGAAATATAAATGTTTTTCGACAGATAGGCAAGTAACACATTCTGAAAACTCCCTTCGGGAAGAACTAGTAGAGTTACTGAAGAATCTTTGTGAAAGTACACAAAGAGTTCAACCGACTGCTACTCCCCCCCCGGATCTGATTACAAGTCCCCTCTGGATGTGATTACTACTCCTCCCTAGATGTGATTACTACTCCCCCTGTTTTTTTTTTTTTTTTTTTTTACTGTTGACGTTCCAGTAGAAAGCAGAAGGCACTCGCAACCAGACCAACTCGTGTTCAAGCACAGACAATGTTTTTACCTACTAAGCAACGACGTATCGATCGCTATGGTCATTGCCCACCGTGTTCGACAAATTGTCCGGATTACACCTGAGAAACACTGGGAACGAGAGATATGGCCTACGACACAACTTGATGAACAACTTACCTGATCTAAACGGCGACACTGCCTTCCTTATTGTGCCCTATGAAAGAATGAAATCCCAATCAATATCAGGGTGAAATTATCGTAAGCGGTTTGAGATGGCTGAACACTGTTTTCATGTACCCTTGTGTTATTCGCCGTTATTTTCAAACCACTAAAGCCTGGACGCTCAAACTTGGAAAGCTGAACTAAAGAGGTTTATATTTTTAAATGCTCACATGTAAACGCTGGGCTCATGTATTTTCGGCAGATAGATCTTCCGTAATTTGGTGTTTTACATTTTAACGTTTTGTGAAAATGGTATTATTTCCTCTGTCAGATTTCAATTTTCTCTGTCAGATTTCAATTTTTGTTGATAAGCGAGTTACGCTACTCTGCCAAATTTCATGAATTTCTATTGAGCGGTTCCTTTCAAATCAGTACGTTTCCACTGAAACTTTCAGTCGCAACTTTTATTGGTTAACTGTGCATGCATTGTATTATATTGGGTTTTCGAACCATGTGCAGCCACCTTAATTTTGTTGTGAAACTGCGGGCGAGTTTGCACATGGACCAACTGACTGGCATCCATACCTTTATGCTGAAGTGTCTTTCCCTTGTCACTGCGTTGTTTTCTGTCTTTACTTTCTGTTTCAATTTTCCAGGAGGATAAACGGAGTCCAGGTCAGATCTACACATTTAAAACAAACATAAAGAGCGGTTTTCAATTGAGTGTCGTTAAACCAAAACCAAAGTAATCACTCTGATTACCAATCAAAACAGACGCAGAGAATCCAATGAACCAATCAGAACTCGTAGCAAATACATGCAGCCGGCGCCAAGCGCGGGAAAACGAGTGCAAGTAAATCACCATTGGTTTTGGTTTTACTTAGGATTGGTTGATAAAGTGGCGCGAAATCTTTTAGCCAATCACACAGCGTAGAAACGTTTTCCTCCGTTATTACCTGGTGACACAACTTAATGCATCATAAAACGAGCTGCAACCTCACTGAGGTATTGTACAGTTTAAATTACTGTTACAAACAAGACTTTCTACTTACACCCAAGCCCCTGGTTTGTAATCTCCTTCATTAAACTGAAGCCGGAGGGCAGCCAGTAGGTACAGCGTGGTGTCTGGCGCGGGGTACTTGCCGAGAATGATTGAATCACAAGCCTGGACAGAAACAAAACATACATAGTTTGAGCTGCACTTTGTGCACAGACGCGGCTGGCTCCAAACAGTGGCCAAGTTAAGTTGAAAAGAAAAAAATATACATTGCTCTGTTACTGAAAAACTAACAGCACCATAAAAAGTACTGCTCAGTAGCTTTCATTTGAATGGTCACACTTTAGGATTTCACTCAAAATGAAAAGTTAGAACCACCTTGAACAGCATAATCAACAGTGCCACAGGAAAGTACTGCTACTGAATGGTCGCACATATCATTTCATCCACAGAATCAAAAGTTAGAACCACATCACATTCCCGTGGGCGGGGGGGGGGGGGGGGGGGGGAATCAAAATTTGGAGTTTGACCACCGTTAGAATTATCACGATACCTTTTAGGGTATTGAGCCGAAAAAATACGACAGAATAAAATTATGACATGTGTTGTTTTAGAATTGGTACCATTTGAGCTTCGCCCATCAAACGAGATTCTGGTACCTTTTAGGGTGTTTTTCGAAAATTTCCGATGAGCAACTTTTGAAAAGGTTATAACATACATTATAGGCTACTTGGTGATAACAAGAGAAAATAATTGGAAAAATAATTATTTTCTCTTGGTGATAAGTAAAGGTCAGAGTTTTTCCCTTTCGAAATGGTCAATTTTTAAACGAAAAAGCTTGCCTGTTCATAAAGAAACCCATATTCAACACTGTCTACTTCCACTAATTCTGGTTGAAGATAACAAAAAATCTTGAAGAACAGCTTCCATGTATGACCAGCTTCTGTTAGGCCTAACGCCTTGTACCTGAAAACAAGATGAAGAAATACTGAGCACCTATTAACTAAAACCCAAGTAATTACTCTGGCCAATCACAACAGTCGCAGACAATCCAATGAACCAATCAGATCCGAAGCAAATACGTGTAGCCGGCGCTAAGCGCGGGAAAACGCGTGCGAACAAATCACAATTGGTTTTGGATTTACTTCTGATTGGTTGATGAAGTGGCGCGAGATTTTTTAGCCAATCACAAAGCGTGACAATACAAAACCAAAGCAATTGCGAAACTACTTATGACCCTCAACTGAACACCTATTACGAAATTCTAGATTTGTCCATTTACGAAAAGACTTGACCATGTTGTACAAGAAGTGTCATTCTCAAACTCATTTAACTCATCATTTGAATAAAGAAAGTCATAACCTTGACGGTGTCTTGATAACCAGATCTCAATCCACCGTAGGAAAAAAGATGGCGGTTGTTCATTTTACCACAATACCTTGCGGACCTAACACAGCACAAAAGGCACAAAGAAAGCCAAATTTTTACAATATTTGTTCCAGTACTAAGGACAATGTGTAGACCAGGTTTGAAGATTTTATAACTTTTCTTTACATTTTTATGAACGTTGTTAAGGTTTTTGTGCGCTAAGAATTATGGGTAAATGTACCAGTCGCCATCTTTTTTCCTACGGAGGATTAGCATAGATTTTGGAAATTCTTGCTTGTACATTAGCTACATGTTAATGTAGTGAAACACTGCGAGCCTGCGATCTTGACTGTAAGAAAACGAAACGCATTGCGCATGTGCACTGAGTATCTGTCTAAGTGTTGTCCGCCATCTTGAATATTACACGTGTTTAGATGTCATCAGTTGTGATCCTTTACTACCTGAAAGCAGCGCTTGCTCCCACTACATAAATGCGCGCACTGTTTCTGTCTCCTAAATTAGAAGAGCATTGTAATGCAGTCAACTCTCTCTTAACGGACACCTCTATAAGACGGACATCTGGTGTTGGTCCCTGCCTTTTTTCAGTCATTTTACTGTAACTAAACTCTCAAAAAGACGGATACCTCTCTAAGACGGCACCGGACACTTTGAAACCGTCAAAGGACACTTGAGAAGTGCTTTTTTAGTGAAAAATACTTTAAAACGGAAATGTGGGTACTGAATATGAACCGAACGAGTCCACTTTTCTAATATCATTTTTGTTCCAGTTTGTAGGTTTTGCCAAAACAGACGTGTATTCATTATGCATAGGTTCAGCTTCATAATCTCAGAATTACTGGAGGTGTGACGCGTTACCTCGACTCTCTATAAGCCGGACACCTCTCTAAAACGGACAGTTAGGGCCGGTAACCCAGCAATGGGCTCTAGACCTAAAAACAATAGAAGCTGTGTTTTACAAGGCCAATGAAAATAGAGGTTTCGGAGAGCTGCTACACTACCGGTCCCGAAGGTGTTCGTCTTAGAGAGAGTTGACTTTACAAGTAAACGTATTAATAAAATGAAAAAGGAAATACTAACTTTTCAAACTTGGACAAGACATCTGCAAGGACAGTTCTGTCTTCAATGTTTTTCTCTATTGTGCCACACTGCTCAAAAAGACTGAATATGTTGTACTTCTGTGGGATATTTAATCCCTTGCAAAGTTTGTCAACAACCTGGAAAGAAAACAACCACTCCTGTAAGCTATACAAGGGAAAAACAAGGTCACATAATTAGAAAATGTCGTTTATAGTTTTAGGTTTGTAGCAAGGCAATTTATGGTGTGAAATCACAAACGGGTAGAGGTTGGTTCACGCAAAGGCAAACAGGAGATAAAAAAATTCTCGTTCTATGCCTTCACGGTTGAAGTTGAAACCAAGATGGAGTCGTCCGCCATCTTGGGATCTTCGCCATCTTCGTCCGCCAAATTGAAATGCTCAAATGCGCATGTGTATCTTAGTGAACTTGCGTTTGCGTTTTTGCTTTAGGTTTGCCTCATTTTGCCTTTGCGTTTGCGTTTGCCTTTGCGTTTGTCTCATTTTGCGTTTACGTTTGCCATTGCCTTTGTGTTTTCCTTTTCGTTTGCCTTTGCCTTTGCGTCGTCGTGCGATCCATTAGACGTGAAACTTGACCATAATATTGTGGGGATGTACTCATAAATGGCCGTTAAAAATGTACAGCTGCTAATACGAGAAATTTCTTGGAAAGGCTGGGCTAAAATTTAATACCATTTATTAACGGCAGGGTTATTCGTTAAAATAGGGTAGGTACATACTGTAAGGTGTACACGAAAAACATTTTCATCATTTCACAGTCCTTCCAATTTTTTTTTTCGAAGACGTTAATACTGACAAATAGCACTTTATGTCAAAGAAAAGCAAATAGTTACCTCTCCTGCTGTGGTAGCAGAATTTATGGTTATCTTACACGATCCTCCTCCATAACAGTGAACAACAGCAGACAGCTCACGGCGGCCCTGTAAAGAGAGTCAAGTAAAACGGCGAGTAATAAATAACATGACCATCATCAAAGCTGTTAGGGAAGATGTTGCCAAGATAAATTGAAGTAAGGTAAATAAACTTTATTAAAACACATACACTTTAAATCTTAAAAAAATCTTAAAACTTTAAATCTTAAGCCTAGAAGGAAACTCCAGCCACACTCCCTCGGAAATTGAAACGAATTAGTAAGGATGTATATTAAATTACTACTTTCACTACAAGTAAACTGTCCGTTTTTACAAAAAGATCAAAAAAAGTCATCTCTCAGTAAAGACGTACAAAAACTAAATTTCTGAGAAGTTCGACGCCATCTCTTTCACTCCATAAGTCTTTGTCCCAGTAGTTATTTCGACTTGCCCCCCCGCCCATACCCACGTAACAAGATCATTTGAAAAATTCGTCACCTTTGGAGGGGAATGGTAACAGTAGGAATTGAACCATGCATAACACAAACAAATAATAACACTATACTTACCAAAAGCGATATTATTTCTTCTCTCGAAGGTGGAAACTCCCTGCAAATGCATAAGTACGAATATCCTGACTTTTTTTATCTCACTTGTTTGCGCCTTTTAAAAACCCATATTTAGCCACAAACTAACCACATTTGTTTGTGGTTACCACATTTTTACTGACTTAATTATTTAATATGTAATTAATTAATTTTTAATAATTAATCATAAAAACAGACACCAACCTAGGTCTTGTTCTTTTGATACATTCTGTAGCAAACGCTGCAAACTTTGCCATTTCTGTGTTGGAATGTTTTTCTCTATTCCTGAGTAGAAGAAGAAAACAGTTCCATTGTAAAGACAATTTGATCAGTCCAAAAAACTTTTCAAAAGTGACTTAGGCATAAGGGAAACCATGACAGACTCAATGAACAAACTCTATGAAATACCAGTATACAGCGATTTCAATTAACGTTGTGGGATGAAAAAGGCGAACCAAGACCGCAAGGTAGTATGGGATTTTTATGTAATGCTATTTACCCTAACCCATACTACCTTGCAGTCTTGGCTTTAAGCTTTTATCCGACAACGTTAATAGGCCATTTGCACGATGACGTCATATGACTACAACTACCAGAATCCTTCAGTTTTTTGTTTTGTAGTGCAAATTAGGGCTATTGTTATTTAAACCGCACTGGGATTACAAAATTTAAATAAGAAAGGAAAAACGAAAAGAATTCTGGTAGTTGTAGTAAAATGACGCCATCGTGCAAATGTCCTATTGAAAGCTGTATGTACAAGGATCAAATGTTTTGATGGTTGAACAAAACACGATGGCCGGCCGCAGCTGAACTCGATAACTCCAAACTTAACAGAAAGAATTAGGCTGATAAGCATCTACTCTGATACACTGGTAATTCAATTTTATTAATAAGTGTCCCGAACTGCAAAACAGATAACTCCATTCACCATGGTTTCAACTGTGCTTTTCCATGATTATGCTGTAACTTACTCGAGTAAATTGTTTCACTCCTAACAAAGTCCAATTGTCTCCAAATATTGCTCAACATCAATTTTAGTCGGGAAGGGTTACAAGCAAGCTCTACTGCATGTAGACTTTCTCAAAGTCGTTAGCTATTCGCTTCCGGTTCCGGTCTGGAAGTAAGTCCCACTCGTTCGCTCGCTCGACATGTGGGCAACTCTATAGTGCATGTGGACAAGTGAAGGAAGAAATTTGTAGGTACAGGATGCAGGATTAGTTAACTTACCTTTTCAAGTGAAATCGCAAGTAACGCAGATATTTTCTAGTTGGGACGAACGTACAACACATACATACCAACACCTAAAGAGAAAGAAAAAAAAACAGCACATGTTATCTATACATCTAACAGAACCCCAAACAAACAATTTGCGAACAAATTAATACTTTACTGTGAAGATATTTCGCAACTGCTCTCAACCCAGCAGGAAACAGTTAATGATTTACATGAATACTCAATATTTCTGTGCTACAAAACGGTACAATAAAAGAAATGAATGTTGAGCCACGTAGCACTGGTGATACAAACAAGGAATCAGAGAATTAACTCTGTGTGTAAATTATAGTGCTAAGGTAAACCCATAAATTTCCCTGTATTGAGCGTTAGCCCTAGTAAGGAAATGAGGGACCACACGAGGGAAAGAAAAAAATCTATAATAAAAACACTCCTGGTTGAAATTAATTAAAACTAGAAATAGCTGAGAGCCAGTGAAGTGCTGCGATGTTACTCATCAAATACAGTGTAGTGTCAATACTTATGATTGTCAATAGGCTATGTTATGATAACTGTTTTTTTGTATATATTTTCCCAAAAATGTAAGTGAATTGTTTGAATAATAAGCATGAATTTGTGTTAAATATAAATATGGTACTAAATAGTACAGAATTCGTCGTTTTCCATTGCTTAGCTTGTAATGTTTTATGCCCCCGGGTATACGACGAGGAGGGGTTAGCTCCGCATAGTCATAGTCCAATGTAGACATCCTTAGGGCTTGTCACGCAATCTTTCCTCCCTCGTGCTACATAGTGGGAAATTTGACGCAAAATTCAACAAAAACATTGGTCAGCGGTCGCAAGCTAAAGGATTTCGTAATCCATATTTTCCGGTAGTTTCCATGACTTCTTCCAGCGAATGATAAAATTGTGTTTGCATGAAAACTCTGCGTAATAAGTAAACAGCTTACCTCGAGCAAGAACGCAAACCTCGGCTTTGGTTACCTTTAGGGGTGCCGCGCTATATAGCGAAAAACCAACTGTATTAGCGCGCGCTGAAATAGCGCATTTAATGTCATCAAATTGCGTCAGCAAAGTACTAATTAAAGTTCAAAAATAGCAAAAATTCAAATTTGACAAGTTAAAAAAAACAACAAAATGTCACTCAAAAATTGCTCAAAAAAACAAAGCGTCACACTCCGGACTTGTGTGGTTGCTCTTTATAAGGTTTTTTATCTTTCAACCATGCAATTGCAGACTCGAGAGAAATTACTACTTTTAGAAACTCGATAACATTCATCGTTTTCTCCCAAAATGACTATGATCGCGAGATTAATTCAGTCGCAATTTTAGCGCGCGCTAATACAGATGTTTTTACCGTTGCTAATACAGTTGTTCAAAACCTATCATCGTTTTCTCTTAAAATGACAATAGGGGACTTTAGATCGGACGACGAGTACGAGATTGAGTACGAGTACGACTTTTGAATTTAAAGCCAGTCACGTCCCCAAAACTATCGGTCCCTCCTGTTGCAAACCAGAAGATAAGAAGACTCTAGGTATAAAATTTGTGTGGTAAATGGTTCTTTAGAGTACGGCGAACTAAGTTTTAAAAGTCGTACTCGTACTCGTCGTCCGATCTAAAATCTCCTAATTTTACTCGCCACATGATCACGAGATTAATTCGCAATTTTAGCGCCCGCTTATACAGTTGTTTTTACAGTTGCTAATACAGCCGTTCAAAACCAATCATCGTTTTCTCTTAAAATGACAATTTTACTCGCCATATGATCGCGAAATTAATTCGCTATTTTAGCGCGCGCTAATACAGTTGATTTTACAGTTACTAATACAGTTGTACATGTTCAGACCTATCCTGACCACGCAGAATTCTACAACTACTGCCGCTGACGATACATACTGCATCCTCACTCAAAATCATAGTCCACGAAAAAGTCCACGAAATCCTCAAAACGAGCTATTGCGCCGTATATAAAGCGCCCAGGTCTCACTCGGTCAAATGAAACCCAGGGAGCCTGTCACGATTAGTGTGCTGCTCGCCAAAGGGCTCGCAGCAATTCTTTAATTATGATACCTGCATGTTTCTTAAGTTACCAATGGAGTCCGGAGTGGGATGATTTGTTGTTTGTTTAACCAGCTGACAGAAAACCTAAAACGAAAAATGCGAGAGGAAAGATCATTTTTCTCAGTCCATCGTTGAAAGGAAGCGACAGAGACGTACGCTACGATTAGAAGGCTTACCTCATCTCGTAAAGGTTTCAAATCTTGACAGGTCTGCAAAATTCCCTACAAAATAAAGTTGTTTTCCGAATATTTATTAAAAACAATTCATTGCTTGCACACATCGCTAACTGCAATACCACAACTAGATTAGCAAGTTATTTCGAATGTAACATTGTACACGGTTTGAACCCAGGAGTATCTATAGTCTGTCGAGTGTGATTGTACGGGTTAGTGTAGTTCTGAAAATAATTGTTTCGACAACCTGAGTGGAAGTCATCTTCAGAGTCATATTGGTCAGTTTTGCCATGATGTTAAGGGCTGTTTTAGACTCAATAGAGTGTTTCACAACTTACTTGAATAACAGGAATAGGATCTGCAATAGATTCTTGCTCGAGTAATGAGCTGAAGACGCGAACAGCCTCTTCATGGAAAGTGCCATAACCTTTACCCTTTGCACCTAAAATGCGTCAGGAGAAGAGTTTGCCAGAATAAATTAAACTGCATTTAATAGAGTGCTTTTTAGTTGAGTGTCGTGAAACCAAAACCAATGTAATTACTCTGGCAAATCACAACACAGGCAGGCAATCCAATGAACCAATCAAAATTCGAAGTAAATACAGGTAGCCGGCGCTAAGCGCGGGAAAACGCGTGAGTCACGATTGGTTTTGGTTTTCGTTCTGATTGGTTGAGAAATTGGCGCGATATTTAGAGCGGTTTTCAACTGAGTGTCGTAAAACCAAAACCAAAGTAATTACTCTGATTAATCACAGAACTCGCATGCAATCCGATGAACCAATCAGAACTCGAAGCAAACACATGTAGCCCAGGCCAAGCGCGAGAAAACGCGTGCGAGCAAATCACGATTGGTTTTGGTTTTACTTCTGATTGGCTGAGGAGAAAATGGCGCGAGATTTTTCAGCCAATCACAAAGCGTAGCAATGCAAAACCAAAGCAATCACGAAATTACGTTGACGCTCCATTGTTATAATACCAACATTCTGTAGTATATGGCCCTCTATTCAATTGGCAATTTATGCAGATTTTTTGTGCAATTTCATGAAATGACAAGTTCTGTTTAGCTGAAATGAGTAAACTTGTTGTATGTAATTACCCAGTGACGTGACGTATTTCAGTAATGATTCACAAGACAATACTGAGGTGATTGTTATGCTATCAGATAGGAAACTGGTATGTATCATTGATAAAGTGCACTATTAAAACATTCAACACAAAAAGCCTTGGAAGTTTAAAACAGCGCTTTACCTAGACCAAAATAACAACTGGGCGCAAAATTGCACATTGACTCAAATTTAAACAAATGTTAAATATCAATATGCAATGTACAATTTCCATAAAAAAAAAAAAAAACGACAGGGTGTTTCGCCATATTATTTTGGCCTGGGTAAAAACACTCACTGGTTTTAGGTCAACTGTACAACAGTAGCTACGGTCTCAAACGACAGTTGAAAATGATGTTTACGTCAACTTCTAGCGTTTTTAATCCTTACCGAAATAATCAACACTTCATCACTAACAACAGCCAATAAGATTGCTGGAAAAAACTCACGTGACGATTGTGATTGTCCATAAGGGAGGGGTAGAAGAGGCGCTTTGAGTGGAATCTTGGAGTACTTCAGCACTGGATTGGTGCGATACACTTGGTCTGCTTCATTATCAGTTGTGGTGCTCTGTTTAGGGAAAGAAAAAGTTTATGTGTAAGAGAGTGCTTTTCTCTTAGGAAAGTCATGCTTTAAGTACCTCTATAGAAAGAGAAATTGATTTAGTTGTTTTGATTTATTTTTAAGCTCTTTTTGTCACGCAAGGAAAGTAAAGGTGCGTGTTACGTGACGTCACGCGTGTTATGACGTCATAGTAAATCTTTCTTTAGTTTTGGCGAGTCACTATTACCGAAAGTCAAGCTAGAAAAAAACTCCGTTTGTTATCCGTTTGGTTGTAATGCCAACTCTCGCCAATCCGGTAATAATGAAAGTTTGTTTATCTTGATTTCTTTTGTTTTGCCATTTTCAGTTTTCTAATAATGTAAATAAATTTTCAGTTTTACGATAGTACAAAACAATAAGGTGAAGACGCTTCCAGGAGAATTTGTCCAGTATAACGGCGAACAAGTGCCGTTGTTATATAGCTGGAGTTTTTGTCAATACAACGCGCGTGTTGATTGGTTGATTCATCTTCACATGACATCTAACAAACAAACTGTTTCCCGCCAATTGTGCTAAGCGGGCAACATTTACGAAAGCGGGCAACAATTTTGACGTCAGAGGGTAACATTGCACTGTTGCCCGCTAGCGCACGTGATCAAACCGTGACAAATGGTGGCATGATTATGATGGATCGAGTGCTCGGCGCGTTTTTCAACTGTCTTGTGTCGTGTTTTTTTTTGTTGCTGTATAACAAATAACTTAATGACTGATCCCTCGGGAAACAGTGAATTTTGTTTCCCTCGAATCTCGATGTTTCCCTCGAGTTCGTCTCGGGAAACATCGAGATTCTCGGGAAACAAAATTCACTGTTTCACTCGGGACTAGTCATTAAGTGTTTATTGCACATACTTTATTCAAACACAATATACCTTTAACTCTGAAACCAACTTCTCAAAAGCCGTCTCTACCGGCGGTTTGGAATCTATCACCTGCAAAAAGACAAACAAAAAGTCTTGGGTCAAAAGGTCAAACGTCAAACCATTGAAACAATTCCCTTACAGAAATTCAGTACATCAAAGTATACTTCAAGTATACCTTATTTGAACTTCCCAGTAAAAACAGTAAACTTGAAGTATACTTCATTTAAACGTCACGGTTAATGAAGTATGAATGAAGTGTATTTCTACATCGTACTATATTTATACTTCAATAATTGAAGTATACTTCAAGTATACTCAACAGAAGTATACTTCAAGTATACTTCTTTAATCTGGGAGCTTGTGAAACAAATCTCACCTAAAATAAAGTATTCTTTAGAACAAATTTTCCAGAAGATTTCCGGAGAATGTCCGAATGGTGTACGGTGTTTCTCAAAGTAATTTTCCAAAGATGTTCTAAGAATTCCGAGGAAAATCCAACAAGGTTTCGATTGTAGACCAACACCACTCAAATGTCAAGGCAATGGCAAAAATAAGTGTGGAAATGTCCAAATTTAAGTGAAGTGACCGGCCAAAAAAAATTAAAAGCCACACACAAAAGGTCAAATGGTAGGCAAGTGTTTCTGTGGCACAATTGGCGATGAATATATGATGTATTCATTGTTTATACCTCTTGTATGGCATTAGCCCAGCGAATCGCCTCTTCCTGAAGCTTAGCATGGAGAACATAGGATCGTTTTCTGCCATTGACAATAAATGTCCAGTCACCTGAAAAACAACAACAAATACATTGCTTAAAATGAGGCCCACAAATTCGCTTGAGACGAGAGACATTAGGGACGTGGGGAAACCACTTCAAATCCAACTAGAGAGAGAAAAGACGTCGAAGTGATCTGTTAAGATATTTTAAGGCTTGGACATTTTAGTCGCAGCTTGGTTCACCACTCAGTATGTGATAAATGTGATGTTTGTTCCAAGAAATGACTCCAATTAATATTTGGGACGAGGTCATCGATCGTCGAGACCCATGGGAAACTGTCAGGGCTCATCACTGACTGTCTCACTTTGCACTGACAACTTACCGCTGTTTCTCTCCAAGGATGGGGATCATAACATGGAGTGTTTTTTATGCGGGTGGTGGTGGTCGGTGCAAAAAAAGGGAAGAAGGGAAAGTGGATTACATCTTATATTAGTTTATGATCAAGTTAATTTTGTTATGAAGTCTTGCAATTTTGATCTTACCAGGTTCTCGTTCCTCAGGTGATACAACAGAACAGAGACTGTTTAACACAATGGAGCCAAATTTGGGGCTGTTCTTCACATAAGACTTATAGTAATCAAGTGAGTTTCCTGTTAAAACACACCACCTGGAAAACAAACAAAACCGAACTATCTAGCCTGTTCGTTTAACTATCCAGGGATTTAAGGCTTGTAAACGCGATTCTGACAAAAACAAACTACCTAACCCTTTGTTTTGCGAGTGAAACATGATTCTCACCTTCGAGTCTAGCTGGGCAAATCCTTAAGTGAGACTATTCTTGGTTTTCATATGACGTCATAAAAATTAAAAAATTTAAAGTATACATCCTACAAAGCTGTTTCTAACATGGTATGTGGATACAAGTGTTATAATCTTTCACAAAAAGTTTCAGGTTTTAACGATGTTTTGCTTCCGATTTACAAAGGTTTTAAATGTGTCACGCAATGCGTCACGCTATTTCAGATAAGCCGCCAAAATAAACAAAATTGAATCAGCTGAAAGTTATTGTTTGCATTATAAGTGCTTTTAAGCCGAGTTAATTGAGCTTATAGCAAATACAATATTTTTTGATGTGATTTTTGGCGTAATTAAGACTTTGAATTTTTGGCCGCCATCTTTGTGCCCCTGAGTGGGGCACAAAGATGGCCGCTCCATACATTTCTTACTAAAAATATCTAATACTCGTTCGCCTATAACTCTTGAACGAAATGCTTTTACGCTTCACAATTTGGCCAAGATGTGTAATTTTAAACTCTCTACAATTCCATAAACATTTCGGATTCGAAATCTATTTTTTAATGCTTCTGAATTTTGATATGACGTAAGTGAAAGCCAAGAATTCCAATGGAAGCTCTCCAACAGTTGCCGTTTCTTTCACAAATAAATTTGTTTTTAATATCGGAATTATTTTTCCGTTTTGAACTTGGCATGGGATGTGTTTTAAGCATAACTTGATGCAAAAATAAATCACATGTGCATCAATAATAAAATTTGCTCGCTTGTACTCGGTAACCTTCCTGGATGTTAGCTTGCCTTTTCCTAGATCTTACATATTTGCATTTATTTTTCGTACAAACAAAGCGGTTTTCAGTTGAGTGTCGAAAGTAATTTCTTAGTTGCTTTGGTTTTTTATTGCTACGCTTTGTAATTGGCTAAAAAAGATCTCGCGCCACTTTATCAGCCAATCACAAGTAAGACCAAAACAAATCGCATGCATTTTCCCGCGCTTGAACTTAGCGCCAGCGACATGTAGTTTGCTTCGCGTTCTGATTGGTTGATCGGATTATACGCGTCTGTTGTGATTGGTCCGAGTGATTACTATGGTTTTCAATAGCCCAATTTCGTGTTGCTCTTAACCTCCTTTTTTCAAACCGAGGCCAAGTGCAAAACCATTCATATGAAAATTAGTTTTCTTTCACGTGCAAATAAAACTTAATCCATATGAATGGTTTTGCACTCACTTATGTCCAGAACTGCACGTAACTAGGACCATATGACTTCATGTTTGACAGAATTGCTTGTGTTTAGGTGAGAATTAGGTCTAGGGGACACTTCATGATGTCTATCATAAAGAGCGTGAATCTCATTAGCGTGCATTTCTGGACATACCTCTTTGCACTTGGCCTCGGTTTGAAAAGAAGGCTAAGAGCAATTCGGAAATGGGCTATTGGTTTTACGACACTCAATTGAAAACCGATCTACGTCATGAATTCATCACTTGCCTCTTTCTTCTCGAGTCATCATTGGCACCTTCTTTAATAAGCCAACCCTTTTCAATAACATCAGCAAAGCCTTCATCAATTTCATGCTCTTTACTTTGCTGTACAGCTGTAAAATGCAAAGGAAATACAGTCAACTGAGACCTCAAAAAGATGGACAACTCTAGTATAAGACGGCCACCTCGTGCTGGTCCCTGCCGTTTTTCAGTCATTTTGCTGTAACTAAACTCTCTATACGACGGCACCTCTCTTAGACAGACAACGGACACTTTGAAACCGTCAACGGACATTTGAGGAGTGCTTTTTTTGGGGAAAAATACTTTAAAACGGAAATGGAGGTGATGAATATGAACAAACGATTCCACTTATCTAATATCACTTTTGTTCCAGTTTGTAGGTTTTACTTAATCGACTTTAAACAGAATGTCATCGAATATTTCACAGTTTAGGCTGTGTCTCGTGATGCATTTGGACCAATCGCGCGCGAGAAAATTGACAGATTATAAATGCTGACATGCAGGCTTTTATTGCTCTGTATAAATCGCGCATCTAACTGATTTTTTTTCCATACCTTCTACCCAGCCATTTACATCTTCAGGAGTGTCCGCAATAAAGTTCATTACACGATTTGCCGTGATGAGAGTAAACGAGTTCGGTCTGAAAAAAAGAAAAAGACCAGATTAATCAATGAGCGTTACGCCTGTGATTCAATAGGATTCATTTCTTGAATTCGATTAATATAAATTATGTCCCAAAGTTCACATTATCATTTATACACCTAATTCAATAAAGGTTGCTTTGGCAGTTGGTCATTGGTAATTGGGATTTGGCATTTGGCATACGGAACACAATGCAATGCTTCGCTTGAGTGACCGCCAAACAACAGCTTCCCAATGCCCAATTACCAATGACCAAAGCAACCTTTATTGAATTAGGTATATCTCTTGGTATGCGAATTAGCGCATGGATTACTTAGTAAGAAAGCATAATTATAATACAATTGTTTATTGTTTCGGTTATAAAGGACGGGGTGGGGCTTAAAGGAGAAGAAGAGCTTATGTGTGAAGAGTAAAAAAAATCCTACTCTACACCAGGACTTTAGTGCAACACAAAAGATAAACATTACGCTTTCAAGTTATTAAAAACAACATGATGGCCTCACTTGTTTGCTACTCCTCCAGGGCTGCAAGACTCGATCATAGCGACATCAATGGTGCCCTAAACGAAGAGAAAAAGAATGGCAATCAATGCCGTGTTTCACGATCAACTAACAGACTTTCGGTTTGTAGAGCATTCACGATCGTCTTACCACTGCATGTTTGACGTTAGCTGATTCCTCCCTCATTCCCTTTAGTTCTTCATCAGTCGCTCTGTGCACACGATTTAGAACGTTGAACCATTGGCTGAAAAAAAAGTGTAATTGCAGATGTAGCTATCGCGTGAATAGTTATTATATAAACGACACTTAGTAGTTACAAAGATTTAAGCAATTTTCCGAAGATTTCCGAAGATTTTGAAAAATTCTCCGATTATCATTTTCCGCAATTTTGCAAAGATACCCGAAGATGTCCGAAAATTTCCGACGAAGATCCAAACATGTTTTGATTAGTAAATCAACATCTTTTAGCTCGTTTGACAGCCGTTGGAAAGCATGATAAATGTAATATAAAGAGAATCAAATGTATTTGGTGTCCATCTGATCCACTGAAAAACGTCAACTTTGTTTTCTTTAAACACTCAGTAAAGTTATTTTGTCCAATAATGACGGTCTGCCGGAAATACGCAAAAAAAAAAAAAAACAATTCATATTTTTTTTACGTTTGAAACGTCAGTGGAATGAAAACTCAGAATTTAAGAATAAAAAAGTAATTACGAAACCGAACAATCATGACTCACTTCCAGTCGTTTGTGTTTTCTGCGATGATGTGGTACGTCCTGTTCTCCGTGATAATACTAAAGCCGTTTTCTTTTACACCATCATCAACAATGCGTCTACAAAGAAAGTAAAAATACAAGTGAAACTCCTTTTATATAAGAGTTACTATATTAGTAGTATATTTAGAGCTGATTTCAATCGACTTTCGAAGGTAATTTTGCAATAATGCTTTGGTCTTCCATTTCCATTTGTGATGGACTAACAAATCCTTGCGCCACCTTTTTTCAACCTTAAAGCAAAAGTAAAACCAATCGTAACTTGCCTGCACATGTTTTCAAGTGCTTGGAGGCAGCCGAATTGTGAATTGAAATGTGAATTGATACCGTGTCTAAATAAAGTTTACCTACCTACCTACCTACCTAGCCACTTGAATTTGCTTCGAGTTCTGTTCTTCGAGTTCATTGGTTGTGATTGGTCAGAGAAATAACTTTGGTTTTGGTTTTACGACACTTAATTGAAAACTGCTTTAAGTAGTAGTATAACTTTATTTCAACACACTTGCTCTGTCAGCTATAAAGAGCTGGGCTGGTTTCCACGAGTGGTGTGTGGTTACATTAAAACTAGCCCGCCCAGTACGTCGTCTCTATTGTAGAATACTTTCGAAAGAGAGTTGATGATGTTAAGAATAAACAGAAGAATAAGAACATACTTAGTTTGGCATTACAAATTTTGTAAAAAAAAAAAACGACACAAGGCGTTCACAGACTATAGAAATCAGGCTAACCAATAGCATAATATGGAAAATTAAGACTCAATTATGAATGTGTTCAGTTTTCACATACACTGCATTTCTGATGTCAATTGTTCCAAGTGACTTTGCACCATCTATGTCGGTCTCGTGATAAGTAAGAACATTGTCCTTCAACACAAACCATCGTCGTTTCCAATTACGCCTGAAATTAAAAAAAAAAACATGTTAAACCATGTAGTTTATGGGCTACGAATAGCATATTGCGTACTTGAAAGAAACAATGCATCGTACAGATAGGTGAGTTGTTACCACTACCAAGATAATTTTTGTTCTTAGGGCGGACTTCAACTGAGTGTCGATAGTAATTTCGCAATTGCTTTGGTTTTGCATTGCTACGCTGTGTGATTGGCTAAATATCTCGCGCAGCTTTCTGAGCCAATCAGAAGTAAAACCAAAACCAATCGTTACTTGCTCGCACGCGTTTTCCCGTGCTTGGTAACATGTATAATCTTTCTTTGCTGTGATTGGTCAGAGCAAGAACTTTGGTTTTGGTTTTATGACACTCAATTGAAAATCGCTCATTCTGACTGTACTAACACGAGACATTCAATGTGAAATAGTTTATTTAGGAGGAGTTAGTCAGTCATCTGATTAATGTATCCTAAAAACATATTCTGTCTATTCTCCTTATCCTTTTAAATTACATTTCACTTACATTATATTTCAAAAGTTCAGAAAATTGTGTTACGCCAGCTATGAAAAACCACTAAAAACCACCCTTTAGATGTGGCAAAAAAATGGCACTGGACCTCGGGGAAAAGGTACAAAAAACTGATAACATTACTCGATACTTTTTTTACATTTCATTTTCCTACATATTTAAAATGAATAATAAAACGAAAAAACAAAGGCAACGTTCGAGAAGATTGACCGACGTAGAATGAAAAATATCACCCGCCAAACCCTTAAGTAGTCCCGAGATGTCCCATGATGACATGCAAGCCTCTGTGTCGTGCCGTCAGAATAATAATTTCTGACTAGTTCGTTCCTACGCCACTCGGATGTCAGAAATTAACATTATTTAATACATTATCCATCGCTTAGACACTTGACTCCATCCACTTGACTCCCATCAGTTACACCCAGAGGTTTCAAATGTTTTCCTACCTTGAAAGAGTTGTTGTTCCTCCACCTTTTTTCATCAACCAGCCACATTTGAGAGCATCCTTAGAAGTTAAAAAGGTGTTTTTAAAAAAGATTGTAAAATAAATTTAAAGAGAAAGGTCACTTCTGAGATTGTGCTTTGAACGTTTCCTTTAAGTTGTAAATGAATTGCTAATATATAGTATCACAATTGCTCAAACAGACAGCTATCACACAGTGCTTTTGTGGTACTGGGCTTTTTAAGATTTTGCATAAAAAAAACTAGATATGTTATCTTTTGCATTTTGTTACATCAGTGAAATAGTTAAAAGGCCCCACCTGTTTGCCTCGGAACCACATGAATGTATCATCTCGTAAGACACACCAGTGTTTTTTCCACAAACTCAACAGACCACCTGAAACATAACAAAACCCTCAGAACTTAACTCAGGAAACTCTAATATTTAGTTTTTAAGTGCCAACTTAACAGTAAAATCAGCAATTATTATCGACAGCAGGCCACCAAATGTGGCTCTTCCACTTTCACATCTTTTCACGCTTTGTTACCAAGCTATAGATTGTATTCCACGCACGAAACTCGTGTAATACCAACACACAATAATAAACACTTCGTTTTTAATCGTTAGTTTTGGACTCTCCTATTAATACCCACCGGAATGTTTCAATAGCATTGAAGCTCACTTATACCTAGCCTAACCTAACCATATTAACCCATTACCATCTTTTTGAAATGGGGGGCAAGAATTGGTATTACAGCACGGTTTAAAGTGAAACACACATAAATTCAAGAGTCACACCTTGATCCATTTTACGTGGTTGTCGTTTGTGTCTGGGGGTGAGAGCAGTACTTTGTACATTACAAAATAAATTTCTGTTTTCATTTTACACTTTGCCACTATTAGAAATGAAAGAGTGAAAGAATTGAGGTATATTAACATTCGGGTAATACTAACCTCTCATCATGAGGTAGCCCTCTCTGATTGGCAGATCCTGAGTGTCATACAGACTGGGCGGTCTGTCCCAGGCCTCCTCGGTATCGTCTTCTTCTTCGTCGCTATCTTCCAACTAAAATGACAAAAGCACGTCACAACAGGCAGATAGATGGGTGTTATTGAATACCGTACTCACACTATAAAAAGAAGATAATACATTTGTGCGCGGAGATATGAAATTTCTCGTAGACTGAGATATCCAGTTGAACACGAGAAGACAAATTTCATATCTCCGAGCGGTCATGTATTATTTTGTTTATTTCATAAACGACATTGATTACGAAGTTTTAAGCAATTTTCCGAAGATTTCCGAAGATTTTGAAAAATTCTCCGAATACTGTCCGAAGGTTGTACAAACGATTCCGATCATTTTCTGAAAGAAATGCGTTCAATCAGAAGAATTTTGGTGTCATACACAAGTTTACTTCAGTGTGAAATTTATCCTCTGATACTAAAATAAACGTCGTACCTTAAGCTGTCTGTCCAATTCAGCGATTTGTGCAGCTGCCTCAGCCTCGGCTTCCTTACGCAGCCTTTCTTCTTCTTCTGCCTTCTTTCTGTTTATTTAACAGCAATAAACAATATTTAGAAGTGCCAAATTACCAAAACATAAAAAATACATACATATTAATTCCTTTCCATCAAGACTTGCTAGAGTTCATTGAACTTTGTTTGCTAATAGAACGACTTTCAGTCGAGTGTCGTAAAACTAAAACCAAAGTAATTTATGTGGCCAATCACAACAGACGCAGACAATCCAATGAACCAATCAGAACTCGGAGCAAATAAGTGTAGCCGGTGCCAATCACAAAACGTAGCAATGCAAAACCAAAGAAATTGCAAAATTACGTTCGACACTCAATTGAAAACCGCTCCAAGACACCTTCTGATCAATGCACAGGTTTGCAATAATTTTATTATAATGTACAGCGAATCTCTCCCATACCAACATCTATCTATCTATGCTTTGTTATATTTAATAAACAAGAACAATTTCTTCATTCAAAGCGTTACCTTGCTTCTTCCTCTTCTCGGCGTTTTCTCTCTTCCTCCTCCTTCAAAGAAACACCAGTTCATAAAAGCTTTTGTATAATTACACTAGTCACTGTACACTGAGATCACAGTCAGGGTACGAAAAACTAAAGCTTTGCCATGCACCACCAAGGAACACACACCAAACAATGTGGACGACTCAACTATGATCTGGAACAACACTAAACAATACAGAGAACTGAAATCTGGAACAACACTAAGGAACACACACCAAACAATGCGATCAGTGGGAAGCACAAGTCTGAAGCAATACAAAGTCTGCCACAACTTAAAGGAATACACCAAACAAAGTTGACAACTCTGGATCAACACTAAGGAACACACACCAAACAATCCGACAAGTGGAAACCTCAAGTCTGAATGATACAAAGTCTGACACAACACTAAGGAACACACGCCAAACAATGTGGACAACTCAAACCTGCAACAAGACCAAGGAATATACACCAAACAATCCTTTAATGGGAAATAGGGATATAAGTAAAGCGCACTATATGGAGAAGATTATCATAATGAACAAAGTGCATACCTTTCTGCGAGCCTCTTCCTCTGCTTTTCTTCTGGCTTCTTCTTCTTGTCTTCTTGCCTCTTCAAGCGCTCGAGCCTTTGCCATTACTGCTTGTCTCTGTTCTTCTTCTTTTCTCAGTCTTTCCTCCTCCTCTTCTCTCTTTATCCTCGCTTCCTCCTCAGCCTGTTATAATGGACAAATGTTATCAAACTCGAAAACAAATGGGATACATATTCATGCAAGTAAAGTTTAGCTCTATAGCTAGACAATGCGGTCAATCTGTTCGCAAGGGCACCCAACAAATTGTGTCGCCAGATAGCTGTTCTGTCATCAGATTGTCAGATAACAGTTAAATAAAAAGTTAAGATTCTGAAACCAGAAATGTAAACTGACATTTTCGGATCCAATAAAAACTACGCCTGACAACGGTTCTCAAGAGGAAAATGCTATTTTTGCTTCTCAGAAAGTCCACAAATAGCTCTCTCAAAAAATTCTTAGAAATCATACACTAACTAAGGCATTCGAATAGATCGAAAATATGATAGCTTACATAAATTTAAATCACCAAAAGAAATGTCAGAACATGATTTTCTATAGCCTTTGGCAAACATGGCCCATTGAGTGCCCTGTGCTCTGACCCTGCATCAACGTTAAGTAATTTTTTTTTCTTCTTCATTTTAGTTTCTTGCTTTGCAATGCATGTTTAATTAACAATCGGTTTTACTTTACTGTCATACCTTACGGCGCAGTTCCTCGAGCTCTTGTATCTTTCTTTCCTGTTCCAATCTCTCCATTTCTCTGCATCGAGAGAATACAATACAATAATAATACATGTATGTATTTAACGTTATTTTCACAGGGAGTTGTTGCTCAAATCTCGCGAGCCAGAGGCTCATGATAAAAGTGATCGGCAGCTAATACAAATTTATAACCTTCACTTTATAAGCTCTTAAATTAAATCCAACATCATGGGCTATATGGTACATCACTAGTGTTACTGTAAGTATATTTGATGGTAACCGCTGGGCTAAAGCCTACGGTTGTAATAGTTGTTGCTCACTGTTCTAGGTGCGGTCAACGATCAATCTTAGCACAGGACACCTGAATGCAAACCTGGACTGATCACTAGCAATGGAATTGGACATGAAATTCAGGAGTATAAGGAATATGAGGAGCATTGCGTTCTATTGCTGAATCCAGAAACTCGATGGTATTGGAATAAGATCTGAGAGTAAACAAAAAGTGTTGTCGCCGTTCATAACATGTTTCGATATTCTCCTTCTGATTCCAATTCTGCTTCTGATTCTGTTTCTTCTGTCGCTAGTGTTGGCCGTCTCTAACTCAACAAAAACTGGCGAAAACACAGGCCACTTTACCTTCTCCTCTCTTCTTCCTTTCTTCTTTCTTCTTCTTCGCGTTCTTTCCTTATTCGTTCTTCTTCAATTCTCTTCTCCTCTAGCAGTCGTTTGAGCAGGGCTCTAGCAGTTCTTCCTCTCTCAAACTAAACACATTTAAAGAGATTTAAGGTGAAAGCTCACAATCAGTACAGCAGGCAAACAAAAATCATACAAAAAGAAAACAAGCAAAATTTTAAATAAATATTCAAGTCTCAATTAGAGCAATTTTCAACTGAGTGTCGTAAAACCAAAACTTAAGTAATCACTCTGACCAATCACAACAGACGCAGACAATCCAATGAACCAATCAGAACTCGTACCAAATACATGTGGCCATGCGCGAGAAAACGCACGTAGGCAAGTCACGATTGGTTTTCGATTTACTTTTTGATTGGTTGAGAAAGTGGTGCGAGACTTCTTTTAGCCAATCACAAAGCATAGCAATGCAAAACCAAAGCAATTACGAAATTACTTTCAACACTGAATTGAAAAGTGCTCTATATCCAACCTTCTGAATAACAATCGCTGCCATCCGCATCTTGAGGTATTGTCTGTGATAGAAATGTGCCTAAAAATGGAAAGTTTTACATTTGTCACGGATAACAAATAAAAACAACACCTAAAAGTCAGAGCAAAGTGTGGAACAAAATATGTTCAAATAAAACAAGAGGACACTGTTTGAAGACCTTGTAGTTCTTTTGTATTGTAATGATGTCATTGCGAATCTTCAAAAACTTCTTCCGCTGAAGGTATCCCATGATCCTTTTCTTGATCAACATGGCAACAGCTTCAAGTTGCGCATTTCGTTTACGTTCAACAATGTATTCCAAGTTGTCCTTCATGAAAACCTGTTGATAAAGAGATAGTATTTTGTAATAAAAACGCAATTTCATAAACTTAACAGAATTTAATGACTTATCCTTCATGGAATTGACTGAAAATACCTTCGTTTTTCCAAGTTTAAAAGACTTCTTTTCAGAATCAAACTCTTGAAGTAGCATTGTACAGTCACTGTTATCTCCTGAGGGATTCTTGCCACGGAAGAGTACTTTGTACCTACACAATGAGCAACAATATTCTCAAAATCATAAAACATTCATAAAAAAGAACAAACGAAATCAATATTGTGAAGAAGGTATGGATATGTGATAAAATTTGGTGAACTTTTGCTTTGAATTTCACCAAAAATTAATAAATTAAGAAGCTATATCAACTATTAGAAAGAGTGTTTCATCAGACATTCAAACGCCTCAACATTGGATAAAAAAACTTGGCTGCACCTCGTTTAGTAATAAGTCACCATTGACCAATTTAATTACCTTGTAATCTGTCTACTGGACAACAGACTTTTACTTCTTTTTGAACTTAAAGGGCTGAAATTCCATGACAAAATGACCACATACCTAAATAAGAAGTCTTCATAGGTTCTTCTAACGGGAAAACCTGCACGACGAATCCTAACAGTTTCAAGCATTCCTGAATATCTCAACTGACTCAGGACTAGTTTGGGGTTGAATGACTGAGGAAGCTAAAAAATATAATGATTATTGGAGAATTTTCTTACAAATCAACATGATCACAGCACTTGCGTGGTTAAATTGTTTGTAGATAACGCTATAAATGTCAAGAATGCAGGGCCATGGCTACTATAGAAAACCAATTTGGGTCACGATTGAGTGGCGCAACATTAATGTATTATTAATGTATTATGTATTAGGTGCTCTCAAAATTTTCCTGTAAAAAGCCACAAGAGGTTTGTGATGTGGGCACTGTATAAAGCAGAAAGTTTACAGACTGTCAGTTATTCTTACTAGTACTTTGAAAATCAAAAGTGGCACATCAATGGAATTCTAACAATGACATAATAAATCACTATTATAATACTAGTACTACTACACTGAACTAGTGATAACAACCCATGGCTTTAGATATGTATTGCATGCAACTTCAGAAAATCAGAACTTTTCAAGCTTTGCCATTAGTTGTGCGGCTTGAAAGATTGGTCAAAACAAACTGTAGTTTTCTCTCTCTGGGAGAATTTTTAAAGTCCAACCTCAGTAGGTCTCGCCACTCAGGTTGACAGAACTGAACTAAACCTCGTCCCCAGGAACTTCTCTGCTGGACCAGGCATAGAAAGCCCTGGACAAGGCTGCCAAAATGCTCCAAAAATCCTGGGCCGAGTTGTTCAAAGGACGATTAGTGCTAATCCTGGGTTAATTACCATGACAACTCATATGTTCTTTCCACAGTTAATCCAGGATTAGTGCTAATCAGGCTTTGGACAACTCAGCCCTGGAGCATTCTGTTGTATAAAAGATGATGAAATGTTTTTGCTTCTTTTGAACAACGGTTTTTGATTACCAGAAAACAAACACAGCTGCCACTTCCTGAAAAGAACCTGTTACCTTTTTCTCATTGGGCTTTACACAGCGCACAAAGAAAGGATGAGACTGACCCAGTGTTGTCATAAGAGATGCCAGGGATGTCTGCAAGCAAAACATGTCACGTTACCCTGGGCCACTCCATATACATTGCACACCACCATACTATGTTGAAAAACATAACAAATAAACAAAGGAAAACATGGCCTACACACCTTAAATTGTGAGCTAACAGTAGGTCGTTTCCTTGATGATTTCTTGGTTCCTGCAGCTGGCACCGAGGGTTTCATGTGTTCAACTATGTCATAAATAAAATCTGACCTAAAATTAAGAGAAGCTTAGGATTAGGTTTGTTATACAACATGCATACTTGTCCAATACAGGGCACGGAGTTCCCGGTGTAGTGGTCTGGCCTTGTTTCACGGGTTGGTGCTTCACATAGGGTTAACCTCATTGCACCTTTCCCCACTTGGACAGATTTGCCCAAAGAAAAAAAAATGAGTATGAGTAATGAGTATGAGTACTCTGACAAATTTATGCATAGCATTGTACTGTAATACATTGTGCTGTATTGTGCCACTCTAGAATGTATTGTTAAACTATTGTTATGGTCATATAATACAATTACAATGCTATGCATAAATTTGTCCGAGTATTGGACAACCCTCACTACATGTAGGTAACACTCTATGCACAGGAAGCCCACAAAGTCGGAGCTTAACCTAACTTCCATAGCATGAAGCAACTAGGAGTATTGCTACACCCTCCTGGATGGGACGTAGTCCAATGCAGGGTTACCCCACATACATGTATGATGTCACCGGTACCCATTTATACACCTGGGGGGAGAGAGACAATGTGGAGTAAAGGTTCTTGTCCAAGGAAACAACACGACGGCAGAGACCTTGAACCACTGACCTTCAGGTTGGAAGTCGAATGCGCTAACCACTACACCACCGTGCCTTCACATAAATACATGTACAACGCACTACAGTAAGTGATATGGCTACATTTGCATAGCATTTAGGTGAAACAAACCAAAGACCATCAAACACATTTTTGATGGGAGCTTAAATTTGCATCCTGAGCTTGAAAATGAACTTGTCACACAATGACTTACTACTACTGGTTTATCAATAACAATAACAAGGACATGCATACCTGCTTTGCATCAGAACATTGAGAATCTCATCACGAAAGGAATCTCTATTTGGAAAAGAAAAATATTATCAAAGTAATTAATTAACTTTAGACAAGTTACCACCATCACAACCACCACTGCCACCATTACCATCAGGATACATTTTTTAACAACTAATGTTAAGAAGATGGCATTGGATTGGTCATGTGCTATGTAGAGAAGCTACTAACATCTACAATGTTACTCTCACATGGAAATCAGAGGGCGAAAGGAAAAGGGGCGATCCCAAGCCCACCTGGAGAAAGACTGCAGAGGCACAACTCCAGGCTCAAAACCTTAACTAGGAGCAGGCATTATGGCTTGCTAGGGACCAGCAGAAATGGAGAAAACTTGTTGATGCCCTATGTGCCACTTGGGGTCTATTAAAGGATTGATGAGAACTTTAATAATTAATATCAGCACCACCACCACTGTCACCATCTCCACCACCACCACAAGATTTCACCATCACTATTTCCAACACCATCAGCATCAGCATCAGCATCAAAACCTTTACTATGATTTTCAAAGTCAACATGACAGCCATTATTGCCCTAATCATCACTGTCATTTAAACCATTAGTTAAAACTTTCACCTGTTTTTCTCCAGAAAACCCTTTGTACTGTAATAGACCTGCAGAAATAACGTTCACAGAAATAAATAACCACAACTTAATGACCTACAGTAGTTTAGAACAACAGGCACTATTTGTCAAAACCAAATTAAACAAGATCACGAACGGTTATCTTACCTCGCCAGCATAATGCTTAACTCCAAACTTTGTGTTTGCCACACGTGGCTTAATGTAAAAGGTATTACCCTGTAGAACAAAAAGAGATCACAAAAACTCAATGTAACAAAAGATATGCCCTTGTTGTAAAGTTTTAAGGATGCCAAATTATTGTTGAACACTGCTTAAATGATTAAAGGTGTCTTTTATTCTGGTTGTTGTATAAAACAGTTGATGCTTTGAAATGTGGAGACAGTGCCACAAAATGCCAAGCTGCCAAACACGTTTGCCTCCTTCAGTTGACTATTTCAGGCTGCTTGGATCTGCTAGCAGGCAAAGGGACTGGCCCTTTGATGCTGACCTCTCTTGTTATGTTCCTGACTGCTGCAAAACATTTTGAGAGGGCCTTCTAGTTCCCATTAGCCTAATTCTCAGAGGGACAGAGGTTGCTTGCTCGCACTTACTCCCTCCTCTCCCCATTTGATGTCCTTTGTTTGAGGACTTATTCTTGTTACCATCTGACTTTTGAATATTTCCAGCAATTTATGGTTGTTAGGTGTTATTGTCTCCATCAAGAATTTCAAGAATGGGACTGGACATATTCTTATTGGTAAAATATTTAGCAGTCAGATGACATCAAGAACAAGCCCTCAACCAAACAACGTCAGATGGGGAGAGAAGGGAGTTGAGTGCAAGTGACCTTGGACCATCTGAGAATCAGGCTAAGTTCCATATGCCAAGAAAACTAGAGTCAACCAGCCACTGTGAGCATAATTGCTTTGCATCTAACACAAGAATGATAACAAACCTCATGGCTTGAATGTAGCTTGTCCAGCATGGATTCATCAGTTCCTTTAGGAAAGTTGCTTTCCTCATCAATTAATGCCAGCACACCAAGTTTCTATGGAAAGTGCACAAATAATTATAGTGTTTGACATCTTTCATCATAACACACTGACAAAGGTTTGTTCAAATACTTCACTTACTTTTTCAATGAGATCCAAGCATTCACCATTGTCTACCCAATCAATATCTGTCCACTCCAAACCCTCTCTGAAAAAGAAAGCAAAAAATAGTTGACATGTAACAAGTCCTATTTTAGGCAAATAAAGAATGGCAAGAATACCAACAGGTATAAATAGAAACTCTCTGTTTTAAATTCAGTCTTCAGGTTTTATTTTCTGTCTTTAATTTCTTATTCACAAAACGACAATTTCATAGTCAGTGAAAGGCCAAGGCTTTATCTTCATCTTTATCTGTGTTCAATAGATTGGTCTTTGTCAGATGTGCTCTGTTTAAGGGACATCTCTGCAAGAGTTCACTTTTCGCTAATCAACACAAAACCTACTTTACATTTACTTCCTATTTCATGGACAAAAAGTATGCCACTGGCTTTAAATAATATTGTTATTCTATGCGAAGGATAGGCAGATTGATCACTAAAAGGCTCTCTCAGGTGAACTGTCACAATAAAAAAACTCCAATTGTACAAAAAAAATAAGATGCAACTACATGTCTAAAATGTGGGTTAGAATGTACCACACTATACTACTAATGTTATTACTATTAATGTTGGTATGAAAACCAACAGACGAAAAAGTATTTATTGTGAAAAAACTATAGTATACAAACCAAACACTCATTTGTGGCTGTTATTTAAGATTCAGTACAAAATGCCTTTCAGCCAATCTGAATGTGATTCACATACCAATTTCAATAATCTCTTTCAACATAAAAAGTATGATACAAGATAAACTAAAAGGGTTGTATTATTACCTGTTGTATTCATGCTGCTCCAGTGAAAAGATGTGTTTGTTGAAATATTGTTGAAGCTTCTCATTGGCATAGTTAATATTAAACTGTTCAAACCTGTTAACCTGTTAATAAGAATGCACAAAATGGTTACAAACTTTTTGTTCCTTTTAGAATTAACAGACTGTGGTTTCATTAAGGAGTCATTAAGTTGCAGAATACAAATTAGTTAAAGGAGGACAAGGAGACATCCATCCAAAATGAATGCATTCAGTATGGTGAGGGTATGGTTAGAGAAAGGTAACAAAATAAATGGGACAGCTGTGGTGGACTATAAAAATAGAGGTGATACTCCTTGTTGTTTCATCGTACAGAATTCCCAACATAAATGCCAAATTGCAGGATCCATTGAAACCTAGAGCAAACTTATATTGGTGCAAAACTTAATTTTGGCAGCACTCATCATTTGGCTGAGTGACTTTCATACCTGTGCCAAGAAATGTACAATTTGTTCTCACCCAAGAAGTTTTGACACTTGCCTGGGCAAGTGGGCAAGTGCTAATTTCCATCCATGGTGTAGCAAAAAGGGTGTGAGATAATGGAACCAAAACTGGAAGTTGTCATAATGTTGTACTTGTAAGTTGTACTTTAATGAATGTTGAATGACTTACATCAAAGTTTTCAAATCCAAAAATGTCCAGAACTCCAATTGATGAGAAGCTCTCAGTGCCTTTGATTCGCTGGTTGATTTTGTTAATGAGCCACTTAAAAGTACAGGCATAAAGATTCATGGCCATTGAATCCCTGGAATCCAGTGCCTACAAAAGAGAGTTTTGTTTAGAACAGTTTCCAATTGAACATCATAAAACCAAAACCTAAGTAATCACTCTGGCCAATCACATCAGACTCAGACAATCCAATGAACCAATCAGAACTCAAAGCTGGCGCCGGAAATTAACACATGCAAGAAAGTCATGATAGGCTTTGGTTTTACTTCTGATTGGTTGAGAAAAGGCCGTGAGATTTTTTAGCCAATCACAGAGCAATATTATTGTGAAAGCAATTGCAAAATTACTTTCTACACTCAACTGGAAACCACTAAAATACAAAAAGGCAGTCAATGGATAAAAAAAGAAAACATCAGTTGCTGATAAATGTAATATTGTATAAAATGATGATGCTACAAAGCAGTTAACTGCTAAAAAATGTCCGGTTCAGGGTTAAACACAAATACATACTTGTTCTACAGATAAAGGCGACTGTATTTCCTCTCCTCTGAGGATCATTGACTTCTGAGTCAAAGCATCAGTCAGTTCATAAATATCCACACGTAGAAGATTTGCTACATTCTCCAAGACTATTAACAAATGGAAACTCAAATAAGATCAACAGCAAAGGATACCAAAGGCTGTGCTCTAAAAGTTATCATAGGGAGCTAAAAGGGAGTCCTACTATAAAATTCAGGGTGCTCAGCAGTTAAGCTACATGTATGTTCAAAAACTCAGTTTTCCTTGTTGCCCAAAGACAAATAATAGTCGCCTGTGGCGATGGAAGATAGTCACCTGACAGAAATGGTTGCTTACAAGTCAGAGCAGTTGCTCAGAGAGATTCAACTGTAAATGATATCAGCTATTTTTATGCAGACAAAAGCTCTGATCTATACTTGTACATGTAGAAGACTAAAAACAAACAAAAAAAGTAACATACTACTTTTTTCTGCTATTTGAGCACCCCCTGCAGCCATAAAATGAACATTGCCAAGCTGAAGGACCCCAGCAATGACCTGGAAGACATCTGAAATTTCTTCATCTGTAAGGCACATCACTTTCATGGCATTCTGAAAGGAATAACAATATAATATCGAAAAGCAATTCAAATCAACTAAAATTATTATAATAATTATAAGTGAAGATTGAGGCTGGGTATGCTGTATCTACCCAGTTGAGATCGGATGCTGCAGCTTTGTCGGCTGCTCTATAATGCGATTCTTAATTGAAATTGGTGTAGCCCGAAGATTGAGGAAAGCTGTGGTTAGACAGACGTGAGAGACTACCAAACCCACATCCATTTAGATCTGGGGCAGCCATGACAAGCCTGTAAGCAGTTAATGGTTTATAGTGCCCGATGCTCCCCCCCCCCCCTCCCCTTGGTGGCTGCTCTTTGGTACTGTTGGTGCCACCCATACATGAACAACACCTTGGAAAGGAGGCGTGGGTTCCAGATGATGATGGGGAGTACTGAGTCGTGTTTCTCACTGTGTTGTTCTTATTAATGGATGAGACACTTATCAAGAAATGCAAATCCGTGTGGTTATTTCTTTCATTTAAGACTTGTAAATTCATTTTAGTTCACTAGGAAGCAGTTAAATATTGAGTTACATTATGATTGCGGTGATAAATATAATAAATATAATGACGTACCAAAACGTTGTTAAAATCTTCTTTGTCATTGATTGATTGATCGCCATAGCAACCACTCTGCTTGAGGTAGTGATACTTTTCTGGTGCATTCAGGAGTAACACATCTACACAAAAAAATTGATTAAAAAAAATAATGTTAAGTACTTATTTTAAAACTGCTTCACTCTTTGTACTGGCAAGGAGAATAATAAGGTGGTTCTTCAAGCATTAACCATTTCACTCCCAAGAGTGCCAAATATCAAAATACAAGAAAAATCCCAAAGTTTATTTTGTAAAATATTTAAAAACAGATGGTACTATCCAGAAGTACTGCCAAAGAGGTTTCATTTGAATGGTCACACCATGGGATTTCATCCACAGACTCAAAAGTTAAAACTACACTACATGTCTTGGCCTGGCGCACGCTACTGGTGTACACGAGCGTAACACCGTGCTTATGCACCAATTCACGTTCTGTGAAAGGCACGGATTTCACGCAAAAGCACACGAGAAAAAAAACATAAAAGGCACAAGTTAGGCACAGCTTCGGCACGTTTTACAGAATGCTTAGGCACAGTTTAGGCACAGCTTAGGAACAGTTTACGCCCATTTAGGCACGTTTTTCGGAAACGTTATATTTAACTCGTCCGAAGGCAAGCCGTACGAAAATTCTCGGCGAGTGACCAACCAGATTCAGTCCGTAAAAAATATGGTTATCAGCGAGAATCGAAAGTGACAAGTCATAGTAATAATTCGGCTGACACGAGCAAGACAAACAAACGAGAATTGAGCGAGAACGGCAAGACATAATAATAATAATAAAACATGATAAATGTGACCTTCCACGTGAAAACGTACACTAAACAGTTATCTGTTAAACGGCCTAAAAGCGTTTGATCGCAGTTCGGAAAATGCGTTAAAATGGTTTAGGAAAGCATTAGAAGCGTTCAGTGGAAAAACCGTACAAAACTTTTTTCCAGGCCGTTGACGCGTTGAAAGCGTTAGGAAAGTCGTTCAAATTATTCGTTCGGTCCACAGAGTTTAATACTTTACAAAAGTCGTTTGAACAAAACATTTAAACAGCAGTTTTAAGGCTTACCTTCTCTGTAGTTTGATTTGACTTCTTCGTTCTTTGTTCTCGTGAATATTCGACAAAATATCGCCGAAATTCGAGAGTACTTTCGCATCGTTCTCAGGATAACTCGCACACGAAAATTCGCAAAGCAAATTAAAAAAAGAAGCGAATTTTTAGAAATTTCGCTGAAACGAAACGAAACACCGGTGAACTTTCCTGCCGAAAATACAAAGTGTTGCAGCGCCAGTTAGCTTAAACAAAGATCGTTTGGTGTAACATGCGTCGTGAACTTAAATATTTAAAGAAAAGGTGACATAAATCTATCTTTCTGTTTTAACAATTCGAAATTAGCGTTGTTTTCCGCTTTGTAATCATTGTTACTCAACTGGTGCACTGATTCTTTTTGGAGAAAGATCCTTTTGTCAATAAACACGCAAATCCCTCCGCGCTGAAATGTGATCTGCACAGTTTTGACATCAGGTTATGCTAATTTATTGCTGAAATTTGACCAACTTGTGAAAACATCCGATGAATAAAATGACCCATTCCGTTTTATAAATCCAAATCGAATGATAAAACTCCAAAACGTCAATTTGTTCGAACAACTTTTTGAATGTTTGGCAGTATTTATCCAAAGCCGATGACCGAATGGTCAGAAACTACATCTGTATTAAATACAAGTACTATTCTATATCTCCAAACGGCTGGGAAAGCGGCAGTGCGGGAAGAATACAAGTAAACACGATTACTGATTTCCCGCCGTCGCTTTCACTTGGAGAAAAAATAATTCGTTGCATGAGAACAATCTTGCAATTTATCGTCATAACAATGTGTGACCAAAAAGCGCTGTGACACGAGCAAGATGAAAATAACGTTTCCCGGGAATATTTACATAACGCCGTTCAAAGGCACAATTTAGGCCCGAATTAAGGCACAATTTAGGCACAACTTAGGCACAGCTTAGGCACTGCTTAGGCACAGTTTAGGCATGAAAAAAAGCTAGACATGCACACTTCATGCACAACTTGTTCGTGCCAAGGCACACTGTAGAATCCGTATTTCGATCCAACGTACAACAAAACGTAGTTTTATGTAAAATAAACGCTGTCTAACCGTGAAAATTGGATTGTAGTTTGAGTATGGATTTTCCAAATTGAAAATTGTTACCCCAGGAAATAAGCTGAACTTATGAGCACTTCAAAAGTGTTTTTGTTTTTTAACATAAGAAACGGAGCTAAAACCCAATCGATTTTGAAAAGTTTCGACCAGGCTGTTTTTGTAGGTACGTAATATTAAGTTACCTTGCTGCAAATTGCTATAGATTTGTTATTTTTCGAGCATTTAAAGTCATTCTTAAAATACATAATGCTCATTAGCTATTAACTTTAATTGCAAAAGAAAAAATGCCTACATATCATCAAAGCGGAGAAATTATGAATTGTGCCACGTTAGACTGTAAATTTACGCGTAGTGTCCAAAATGGCCTCATTTTTGGTGACTATTGTAAAATTTTCTTTTATTCAACCCTATATGCAAAACTAAAATTGTTCACATAGAAGACATTAATGAACTTTAGTTTTTTTACCAAATCTCAACCTAAACTGAATTTTGTAATTTTAGAAGTGCTAAATTAAGTGTGAATTTTAGCCATGTACACCAGTAGCGTGCGCCAGGCCCTTGGCCCAATATTAATGTAGCCAGAGCCCAACTTCATTGGCCCAATATTAATGCAGCGAGAGACCTACATCATTGGCCCAATATTAATGTAGCCGAAGCCCAACTTCATTGGCCCAATATTCAGGTAGGCAAAGCCCTACATCATTGGCCCAATATTAATGTAGCCAGAGCCCAACTTCATTTGCCCAATATTAATGTAGCAGAGCCCAGCTTCATTGCCCCAATATTAATGTAGCCAGAGCCCTACATCATTGACCCAATATTAATATAGCCAGAGCCCAACTTCATTGGCCCAATATTAATGCAGCGAGAGGCCTACATCATTGGCCAAATATTAATGAAGCCAGAGCCCAACATCATTGACCCAATATTAATGCAGCGAGAGGCCTACATCATTGGCCCAATATTAATGTAGCCAGAGCCCTACATCATTGGCCCAATATTAATATAGCCAGAGCGCAATTTCATTGGCCAAATATTAATGTAGCCAGAGCCCTGCATCACTGGCCCAATATTAATGCAGTCAGAGCCCTACATCATTGGCCCAATATTAATATAGCCAGAGCGCAACTTCATTGGCCCAATATTAATGTAGCCAGAGCCCTACATCATTGGCCCAATATCAATATAGCCAGAGCCCAACTTCATTGACCCAATATTAATGTAGCCAGAGCCCAACATCATTGGCCAAATATTAATATAGCCAGAGCGTAACTTCATTGGCCCAATATTAATGTAGCCAGAGCCCTACATCATTGGCCCAATATTAATGTAGCCAGAGCCCAACTTCATTTGCCCAATATTAATGTAGCAGAGCCCAGCTTCATTGCCCCAATATTAATGTAGCCAGAGCCCTACATCATTGACCCAATATTAATATAGCCAGAGCCCAACTTCATTGGCCCAATATTAATGCAGCGAGAGGCCTACATCATTGGCCAAATATTAATGAAGCCAGAGCCCAACATCATTGACCCAATATTAATGCAGCGAGAGGCCTACATCATTGGCCCAATATTAATGTAGCCAGAGCCCTACATCATTGGCCCAATATTAATATAGCCAGAGCGCAATTTCATTGGCCAAATATTAATGTAGCCAGAGCCCTGCATCACTGGCCCAATATTAATGCAGTCAGAGCCCTACATCATTGGCCCAATATTAATATAGCCAGAGCGCAACTTCATTGGCCCAATATTAATGTAGCCAGAGCCCTACATCATTGGCCCAATATCAATATAGCCAGAGCCCAACTTCATTGACCCAATATTAATGTAGCCAGAGCCCAACATCATTGGCCAAATATTAATATAGCCAGAGCGTAACTTCATTGGCCCAATATTAATGTAGCCAGAGCCCTACATCATTGGCCCAATATTTATGCAGCCAGAGCCCTACATCATTGGTCCAATATTAATATAGCCAGAGCGCAACTTCATTGGCCCAATATTAATGCAGCCAGAGCCCTACATCATTGGTCCAATATTAATGTAGCTAGAGTCCAGCTTCATTGGCCCAATATTCAGGTAGCCAGAGCCCCTCTTCATTGGCCCAATATTAATGTAGCCAGAACCTTACATCGTTGGCCCAATATTAATGCAGCCAGAACCCTACAGCATTGGGCCTGGCGCACGCTACTTGTGTACACGAGCGTAACACCGTGCTTATGCACCAATTCACGTTCTGTGAAAGGCACGGATTTCACGCAAAAGCACACGAGAAAAAAAAAAACATAAAAGGCACAGACTAGGCACAGGTTCGGCACGTTTTACAGAATGCTTAGGCACAGCTTAGGCACAGTTTACGCCCATTTAGGCACGTTTTACGGAAACGTTATATTTAACTCTTTCGAAGGCAAGCCGTACGAAAATTCTCGGCGAGTGACCAACCAGATTCAGTCCGTAAAAAATATGGTTATCAGCGAGAATCGAAAGTGACAAGTCATAGTAATAATTCGGCTGACACGAGCAAGACAAACAAACGAGAATTGAGCGAGAACAGCAAGACATAATAATAATAAAACATGATAAATGTGACCTTCCACGGGAAAACGTACACTAAACAGTTATCTGTTAAACGGCCTAAAAGCGTTTGATCGCAGTTCGGAAAATGCGTTAAAATGGTTTAGGAAAGCATAAGAAGCGTTGGAAAAACCGTTCGAATTTTCATCCATGCCGTTTGAAGCATTTATAAAAAAGCGTACAAAACTTTTTTCCAGGCCGTTGACGCGTTGAAAGCGTTAGGAAAGTCGTTCAAATTATTCGTTCGGTCCACAGAGTTTAATACTTTATAAAAGTCGTTTGAACAAAACATTTAAACAGCAGTTTTAAGGCTTACCTTCTATGTAGTTTAATTTGACTTCTTCGTTCTTTGTTCTCGTGAATATTCGACAAAATATCGCCGACATTTCGAGAGTACTTTCGCATCGTTCTCATGATAACTCGCACACGAAAATTCGCAAAGCAAATTAAAAAAAGAAGCGAATTTTTAGAAATTTCGCTGAAACGAATCGAAACACCGGTGAACTTTCCTGCCGAAAATACAAAGTGTTGCAGCGTCAGTTCGCTTAAACAAAGATTGTTTGGTATAAAATGCGTCGTGAACTTAAATATTTGAAGAAAACGTGATATAAATCTATCTTTCTGTTTTAACAATTCGAAATTAGCGTTGTTTTCCGCTTTGTAATCATTGTTACTCAACTGGTGCACTGATTCTTTTTGGAGACAGATCCTTTTGTCAATAAACACGCAAATCCCTCCGCGCTGAAATGTGATCAGTTTTGACATCAGGTTATGCTAATTTATTGCTGAAATTTGACCAACTTGTGAAAACATCCGATGAATAAAATGACCCATTCCGTTTTATAAATCCAAATCGAATGATAAAACTCCAAAACGTCAATTTGTTCGAACAATTTTTGAATGTTTGGCAGTATTTATCCAAAGCCGATGACCGAATGGTCAGAAACTACATCTGTATTAAATACAAGTACTATTCTATATCTCCAAACGGCTGGGAAAGCGGCAGTGCGGGAAGAATACAAGTAAACACGATTACTGATTTCCCGCCGTCGCTTTCACTTGGAGAAAAAATAATTCGTTGCATGAGAACAATCTTGCAATTTATCGTCATAACAATGTGTGACCAAAAAGCGCTGTGACACGAGCAAGATGAAAATAATGTTTCCCGGGAATATTTACATAACGCCGTTCAAAGGCACAATTTAGGCCCGAATTAAGGCACAATTTAGGCACAACTTAGGCACAGCGTAGGCACTGCTTAGGCACAGCTTAGGCATGAAAAAAAGCTAGACATGCACACTTCATGCACAACTTGGGCACACTTTATGGACAACTTGTTCGTGCCAAGGCACACTGTAGAATCCGTATTTCGATCCAACGTACAACGAAACGTAGTTTTATGTAAAATAAACGCTGTCTAACCGTGAAAATTGGATTGTAGTTTGAGTATGGATTTTCCAAATTGAAAATTGTTACCCCAGGAAATAAGCTGAACTTATGAGCACTTCAAAAGTGTTTTTGTTTTTTAACATAAGAAACGGAGCTAAAACCAAATCGATTTTGAAAATTTTTGACCAGGCTGTTTTTGTAGGTACGTAATATTAAGTTACCTTGCTGCAAATTGCCATAAATTTGTTATTTTTCGAGCATTTAAAGTCATTCTTAAAATACATAATGCTCATTAGCTATTAACTTTAATTGCAAAACAAAAAATGCCTCCATATCATCAAAGCGGAGAAATTAAGAATTGTGCCAGGTTAGACTGTAAATGTTACGCGTAGTGTCCAAAATAGCCTCATTTTTGGTGACTATTGTAAAATTTTCTGTTTTATTCAACCCTATATGCAAAACTAAAATTGTCCACAGGGAAGACATTAATGAACTTTAGTTTTTTTACCAAATCTCAACCTAAACTGAATTTTAATAATTTCAGAAGAGCTAAATTAAGTGTGAATTTTAGCCATGTACACCAGTAGCGTGCGCCAGGCCTCTTGATAGTTGACTCTGGCAGTGAAACATAGCTAGAGTAATTAAGAAGTCCATTGTGGTTTTCATAACTTTTCCATTAACATCGTTAACCATTACATTCCTCTCCATATATAGGTGAAGCTAGGTGGCACATGGCCAAAAACCTTCTTAACTTTGTGTTACGTAATGAACTTGTTGCGCAGTAATAACACTATCTCAATGGTGACACCCCTTACAAGAGTTACAGGTTATGAGTTAAACAATAATTTTAGAACAATTACGATTAATTTACACCCTGTACTTAGACTAGTGACCTGGGTGGAAAGAATCAGTGAGCAGCAGTTTAATCTGCGACACTGACTGGTTTGAAAATTTTCAAACCCAAAAAATTCAAACCACAAAATATAATAAGGTCAAAAAGCAATGCATGTACTTGACAAGACTCTAACCCTCCAAATTTCAGGATGAAAGTCTGAAGTACTGACCACTATTTTTGTCTTACAAGAGTCAACGATAAAGTTTATGACGTAACACAGCAAAATAAATTATGTCGGTACATACTTCTCTGATCTTCAGAAGCACCAGCCAAAAGAGAATAAAAAATGTGGTAGTTTCTTTCTGCTGGATTTTGTCTGACAACTCGATTCTGAAGGAAAAAGAAACAAAAACCCTTTGGTCCCAAGTTCATTGTTTATACCTGACTAATACTTTCAAAATTTGATATATATATATACCATTTTTGTTATCTACACATTTTTTTTACACTCTATTTCATTAAAATATCCAGGTCATAACAAGTTTGATAATAATTGTATGGCTGGCTCTGTGAGTGGGCAAGATGAAGGAAATCCTGCACTCTGATTGGCTACTGACAAGCGGCCAAGATGGAGCTCTCTTGCCTCCTCAGGATCACCTGCTTTGTTCCTGCAAGAAAAATTTTCTTTTGGCCATACAATTAGTCCTTTACTCACCCAGCATGTTTGGTCAAGATGGCTGGATATTGCCCTTATTATTATTTTTTATGGACCAAGACAAAAAAACACAAAGCGTTTGGCCAATATGCAGTCATCTTGACTGAAAAAGCTTGGCAATAATGGATAAATTTATATGGAATCAGGGATCACAGGGCTGGTTTCCAGGAGCCCACGCAAAGGAATCAAGACCATTTCCCAAGGTCATCACAATTTCCGGTCAATATTTATACTTTGTTATAAAACTATTAATATTGTTATAGCTACATATTAAGTATACCGTAAACACCAGTCTATAAGCCACACTTTTTTGCCCAAAAGTTTTGCTCAAAATCGAGGGTGTGGCTTATACACTGGTGTTTACTGTAATCTAATTTACATCATGATGTAAATCTAGCAAGCACATCTTCTAGTAAATGAAATCATAAAAAATATCTCTAAATTTACCTTCTCAAGGAGGACTGTTTGGTTTCATCATATAATTGAAGTCACAAGTCAAGGTTGCATTGAAGAGAATTGTAATAATTAATATAAACTGATGGTGTGGAACCATACAATCCTCTAACATGAATGAATTAAACATCTTAATATAAATAAAAGGATACAGTCCTGAATTTTGCCACCATCCATTCGTCCCTTTGAGTTGAATTTGAGTTGGATAAACTTTCCAAACCTACTTGAGTTATTGTTATAAACAGTCTTTGCATTGCCAAAGGCTTCCATGATGGGGCTAAAAGAAAGAGTAACTGTGCAATCAGGTTGCATTTTAGGTTGTGTTTCTTTTAACTAATCTAAACCCAGATTCTGCTATCACAAATTTGATTTTCTGTTCCATTAACGGACAAACCAATCTTAGATTGCAATCTGAACAATCCACGTTTGGAGGTGGTTCATTCAGATTGGTATCTGAATCTGATTTCAGATTGTGCATTCCTTTTGGTTTAGCTCCTAGTTTTAGCTCAATAGTACACGTATGTGGCCCAACAGAGGCCCTTTGTAGGGGGGGGGGGGGGGGGGCTGGAGATGAGGAACTGAACAGATTTATCTTTTTTTTCAGATTTTTGTTCCAACTAACATGAAAATCCAAACAATCTGGATTATGTAAATCTGAAACTGGATTTTCTAAAAGGATCACTACCTTACAAAGGGGGTGGGGGAGGGGGGTAGGGATGGTACCCAGTGCAGAGATGCCAACCTCTGGAGATTAAAAGTAGGGATTTTTTTTCTGGGGGTGAAATTTCACCCACCCCCCCTCCCCCAGCCCCCGAGGCGTGAGCATCAAGGGGCGTCCGGAAAATTTTTTTGGGCTTTACCCGTTGAAAGGTACCATTTTCTGCATTCCTGAGACCCAAAAAGCATTTGTGAAGTTAAGATATGATGAAAGACAGCATTTTTTTGGGATTTTGGGAAAATTTGGGTTAAAATCTTAGCCTATTACAGAGAAAAGATCCAAAGTTGCTTTTATCTGGGAGATTTGGTGACCCGTACGGGAGACCAGGAGATTCGTCCCATATCCCGGAGAGTTGGCATAAGTGCCAGTGTATTAAAGGGGAGTACAACTGGTTTAGAATGAAAAATATTTCAGCCTTTCATCCCTTATTTTTCTTTGCAGAATAGAGGGGGGAGGGAGGGGGGGGGGGGGTGTAAAGGAGTGGGGTGGACCCCTGTGTTTAGGGCTCCCATAGATTCTCCAATGCTTTATTACCTGCTCTGAAGGATCGCATCCTCAACATTTGGTATATTTTCTGATTCTTCTGTTCCTCGGCTGACATCTGATAAATACTTTAAAATAAACTTTGTGGACTCTGTTTTCCCAGCACCTGATTCACCACTATAAAATAAAAATAGATATGATAACTGTTTAGTAAGTGTGTTGCTAATCAGGGAACAACAAAAATTAGGTTCCATATTCTCATTGCTAAAATAACCACGAAACTAGCCTGTGTGGAATTTTTACATACTCCTAACACCCTAGGTCTGTCTAGCCCATTTCCCTATAGCCTCCAGGGATCTCGTTTGTCTATTTAAACTAATTATTCTGGTTTTCCCTGCCTATTTCGCCAAGTACGCGGTGAACCTCAGGTTGTAGAGCATTTCACCCTCCCTCCTCCCCTTCGGCAACGTCCTCTCCTTTCTCACTGTCTTGCGACCCTCTGCCCAGGCTAAATTTTACCTCCCATATCTTAACTCCGCTTGGGCAGTGAGTGGTTGTATTGGCAGTGAGAATAATCTACAATGCATAATGGTGTGGTTCACATTTTAACCTGTTTAGTTTTTGAGAAAGATGAAATGTCATCATGTCACAAATGTGGGGCAAAGAAAAAAAATCTGAGTTGCCGACAGGATTCAAACCTATGACCTTCCACGCAGCAGTCGGATGCTCTAACCACTGAGCTACAAGAGACTTGAAGCAAGTAAGGCCATATACTTGGTTCATGTATGACATGTATCCTGTACACTGCTAGGATCAGCAATGTTGAAAATGTAATGTGAAGTGATGAATAAAGAACATTATGAACATAACATCTTTCTCATTTCATTACCGAGCTTAACATTCACCATCTTTCTCTGTTTAATTTGTATTGTCGTTTGTCTCAGATTATCTTAATGAATCTGGGACAAAAGAAAATAAAATTTTAACTGGTTCGAAAACATTTTTTAATTGAAGAAAAATTTGGACCACAACACATACAGTACATAATTATGTGGTCATGACGGTCATGACGGTCATGAAGAATCCATATGATCTAAGATCACAAATCTAATTTTGGATTCTCCCAAAAACACACAGGCTCAGCCTAAGAGAATGGGTTGCAAGATATGTATTCAAACTTGTATCCCGTACCTCACCATGTTACCACTTGACCATTGTGTTGCCATTAACAAACTAATAATATACATGAAAAAATTACTCAATTCTGATTGGCTAAGAGCAGTGCAGTTCAAGTGTAACACCAGCGCAAAAAGTGTAACACTGGTGCAAAAAGTGTAACACCAGTGCAAATTACAAATAAAAAAAAAATGATGCAAAAATGTTTTGCAAAAAAAAAATTAAAAAAAAATGGATGCAATTTTATTTTCATGTATAATTATTAATAAGTAATCATACGTGTGGGCGGCACGGTGGTCTAGTGGTTAGTGCGTCGGACTTTCAACCTGAAGGTCGGTGGTTCGAGCCTGGTCTCTGCCGTCGTGTTGTTTCCTTAGACAAGAAACTTTACTCCACACTGTCTCTCTCCACCCAGGTGTATAAATGGTACCGGCGATAAAATGCTGGGGGTAACCCTGCGATGGACTAGCATCCCATCCAGGGGGGAGTAGCAACATTCCTAGTTGCTTCATGCTAACAGAAACCGGGTTAAGCTCCAGCCGTGTGGGCCATTCGTGGCTCGAGTGCGACTTTACCTATACAGTTTTCTCGTTCAATTTGGGATTAATTTGCACTTGTGAGTTTTTCAAAAAGCTCAATTTGCACTCGCCGAAGCAGCTCGTGCAATTTGAGCTTTTTGAAAAACTCACTCGTGCAAATTAATCCCAAATTGAACTTGAAACCGCATAATTACCTATACAAACATTAATAAAACAAGCTACTGGTACATGTAGCAACAACTGCATTGTTATGATACCTTATGAGCACACACTGACTTTCTCCTTTCTTCCACATGGAGTAGTAGCACTCATTTGCAATAGCATAAACATGAGGCGGAAGCTCGCCAATGTGCTTCTCTCTGTACGTTGCCATGACCGATTTATTATACAGTCCTTCAACCACATAGTATGGATTTATTGCACACAGGATTGAGCCAATGTAGGTCTGAGAGAAACAAAATATTAAATTAAAGTTATAAATCTCTGGAATGCTGTGGACATGTCAAGTTTTCTTTGTCCCAGTCAGGGGTGTAGTTAAAGAAAAAACTGAGCAGGCTCGTTAACAAGCCCAGCTGGTTTTTTCTGGCTTGTGCACCTTCAAAATCACCCCAAGTCTTTGTTTTCTAGTGAAATTTCAGCCAGTGATAAGTTCTCTTTCAGCTGGTGAAATTAGCTGGTAGCCGGCTCTTAGCTACATTCCTGCAAGGAGACTGACTTACATATATCTTGTCACTTTTGTATCTGAGATGAAGGTTGTGTAGAATGGCAGCATCATGAAGATCTCCTAAGTTGGCCATGTCATCCACTCCATCCACACTGGTTTGATGCATGGGTGTGACATTCTGTCTGTTGAGTGAATCTTTGGCAATGCTGTAGGTCTGTGTATAAACAAAAGGGGACTGTGATGTATATGAACCATTGTGTAGTTCCAAAAAACATTCATACCCACCCCATGGAAGGTCACTGGAAATTCCTAGGGGGAGGAGGGGGGGTCTTAAAAGCCAACATTTTAGAAGCAAAGTATGAAGCTAAACTGGAATTTCCTGGGGGGATGGGGGGGTGCTAAACAAAAAACCTTCCGTGGAGGGAGTATGGATATTTTCTGGAACTGCACATTCTGCATTGTGTATAACTATGGCAAGAAGACTTGCCTGCCCTAAATTTCATCTCCAGAGCAGTGCTCTTCCTTGGAGTTCACACTTTAGGATTTCATCCACAGATGCAAAAGTTAGGACCACCTTTTACAGCATACATGTAATAACTGAACAATAGTGCAGGAAAAGAACTGCTCTGAAGCTTTCAAAAAGTTATATGTAGAATCAGCTTCACCTTATACAAAAGAAAAGTCACACAATAGCTATCACTTGAATTTGCTATTCGCAGAGCAAGGTTTGCAAAGTTTGTGTCGCTGTCAGAGTTTTGTACACTAGCAGCCATACCACAATTAAGTTTTCAATTTTACAGAATCGTATTGTCATTCATTGTCATTTCATTTTGCTGATTTCACTGATTAAACATCATATCGTTCATTGGAATTTACCCAAACAGAGCATCTCTACAGACACCAACTCATGGTATAGCAAGAATTTCCTGCAGGGCTGTCAATAAAATGGATGCAGGGAATTTTTTCTGGCTATATTTTTGTGTTTAAGCACCTGCTAATAAAAAAAGAATTGATAACACCCAAAAGCAATCTTCCCTAGTCTACTTTCTTCACTTCCCTGTCTACCTTAAAAATCAGCGACACCCTGCCCAAGTAAAGTGATACTGTTTTGTTGAGAAGGGGGGGGGGGGGGGGGGGGGGGGAGAAAAAGGTCTGTGGAAATAAAAACTGAAACAGAATATTTTTTGTATGTACATGATTCTGATCACCCCTGTGATCAGAGGTTTCATTTGCTGTGCTTCAATGCTTGATCACTTCAACATATAATAATTTTCAACTTCGTTCCCAGGGTCTCTCTTCTTCCCATCCCCTGGAGCAAGAGAGAAAGAAAACAACAACTCTCTCTTACTGCAAGAAGCAGGAAGAAGAGAGACCCTGGGAATGAGGTTAAATAATTTTTAGCAGTTTTGATAACTTACTGCTTGTTAAGAAAGCAAACGAAACCTGCCTTTGCATATTTTCTTTTTATCATGAAAGAGTACAAGCATATATTATAAAAATATATAATGAAAGAGAGAGCTCAGCCCAACATGAATCTCAGTGTATAAAATCTCTTTGTTTTAAAGATTCTAGGTAATGGTAAATCGTGTTGAACACAATAATTATTACAAAAATTTTTTTTGCCATATATGATATAGAATTACCACGACTTTGTGACTTTGTACGGGAACAAAGGTGACCTTAAGCCAATATTGTTCTAAACCATCAGATCCGCTCTAGCCTGCTCACTTTCAAGGCGCAACCCATCCATATTAGCAATGAATTTTTAAAAGAAAATTATCTAAGTTCGATCTGCGATACAAGTCGCGATATTTATATCAGTACTTCAAATGAAGGTGTTTATAAATTAATAGCTAATCGATGTCAATAAAAAAAATATCTGATCATTTACAAATTGAAAGCTGTGTTTTTCATAGAAAGAAATAATTATTTACAAAAGAATTAATTACTGAAACTGAGAGCTTTATTTTTTTAATGCTCTTAGAACACACAATGAACTGAACATGTTCTAGAGCTGTAGGCAATCTGATACGGCGGTTCAGGTCTATCACCATGTATTCTTAAGTAAACTAGAGATTTCATGCCTTATTATCGACAATAATTAAATAGACCACAAGCAAGAATTAACGGCAAGAGTCCTTAAATACAGTTTGTTTGTATTGGATTTAAGGTCTTATAATTAGCATTCGATGTCATTAAATTTGCAAACAGAGTGCTGGGAGCTTGTTTCGCGACTTTCGATTGTTCACTTGAAATTCACTTACCTTGTCATACTCGGTACGGAACGTAACTTCTGCGCCTTTTGACTCCGTTACCGTGGCGGGGACCCAATCTTTTCCCTCAAGAAGCCATACTCTAGATCCCTAGAAAATAAAAGGATTCTCGATCATAAGACTTTGAATTCATTCCAACACATACAGACAGCTGCGACCACAGCAAAACACTCATTCATGCAATATGTATACAAAATTAAACACCGGTTAACAACATAATCAAGACCAACCACTTCATAAAACGACTCCATGGCTAAATAATCTGAGTATGAGCTGCTGTTTTCACAAAGAATCAAGAGTTTGGCTTCATATTTAGCTACTGAAATTGAAAAGAAATCGGGAACTCTTCGCAATGTCGATCGCACTTTCTTGTCCGGATCGCGGGCTCAGAGGCTTTTTACAGGAAGGGAGGAGTTTCTTGCGTAAATGAAATGGAACGAGATTAGAGCAAGTACTTATTATTGTTTGTTCCCATTGACGCGAAATAGATAAGAAAAATCCTCGATGTGGGCGAGCTTTTGCAATTTGAGACATCAGTGGTTCGGCATCCATTGAAATTACAAGGAATCTGTTACCCTGGGACAAATACATGTATTTGTATTTACCAAAGAAGATGAGAGAACAGTTGAAAATAAATAAATTTGTGCTTCCTATTCCCTAATAAAGGAAAATACCAATAAAAAAAAAATGTATTCTAATTTAAATTTACATGTCAAACTACTTAAACTGCTATATAAAATTAAGAAACCTTCATAAGCTGAAATGCTAATTACTCAAAAGATTGTTGAATTTATAATTTGTTTTCTTTTTTGGGAATTTTTTTTTTTTGCTTGTTTCGCGTTTCGTTTGCTGGGAGGTCACGATCAGTAACCGGAAGTCAGATGTTTCTTCTTCTGGAACGCCTCTCAGTCAGTGCTAGCAAAGAGCAGAGCAATCTACTTCCGGTTGTAATTCGTGCGTTCGGGACATCCGGCAAGCGAAGGAGTACGTGACGAATCCAAAGAAAGACTGTGGAAACTATAAATTACGTATAGACACTGGCAGACATACTGTCCCAAAGACCCCAGAAAATCTTAGAATCTGTTCTTCCTGCCATTTAGGTGAGGTTGAAAATGAATCTCACTTTCTTTTCTCCTGCACCTTTTATGAAAAAATACGCAAGAAAATCTTTCACGAAATAAATAAAAAATACAATCACTTCAAAAGTCAAGATAACACTTCTAAAATGCTGTTTGTTTCCAATGGTGTTGATCCCTTTGTTTGTCGATCAACTGCTGCTTTTGTTTTTGAATGCATGACTTGTATAATGAGAACCGACATGTAATGTTACAGTTTTTCTTATTTTATAATATATACTATTAATATCATTGCTGTTTATACATCGATCTATTTATTTTTAATTTAGTTCATTTTAGGTAATACCATGTATACAAACGGGAATACCGAAATAAAACTGTTGTTAATTTCGCAACTTGGACTTTTAAAATGAGTACAGATGTAACGCACTCCTCAACCGAATGACACGTGACGGAGAGTTGGAAGTCGATTGTCTCGAGAGCCGTCCCCGACTTATCACGAAAGCCAACCTGCGTGGCAAGCGGTCGAACGGAAAGGGGCAGGGGGAAAATTCAGGCGCGCGAGAACGCGAAGGGCGCGCAAGGAAGGGGAAGGAAGGAGGGGGTAGGGAACGTTCTCGCGCGACTGAATTGTCCCTCTTCCCTTCTCCTTCGAAGAGAACCGCCTGATACCCTGGGTATGATGTTGCTCGCGGGGGAGGACCGGAAGCAGTGTAGACTCCAAAACAACTACTAATGTTAAGTATTAAAAAACGGCGAAATGGTCCTTACGGCAAGGAGAAGAATTTGAGACGGAAGTGAAATAAAAAACCAAACAGTTGAATATATTGCCCGATATTTCGGTTTGCGGTTTTTATTTCACTTCTGTCTCGATGTCTTCTCCTTGCCGTAAGGATCAGTTTGCCGTTTGTCACTTATTATTTCAAGGGCTGATCCAGGTCTACAAAAGATCCGGCACTTTCATTGGTTTGTCGCTGTGGTTTTGCCGTTATAATAGTTTTCAACCACAAATATATCTATGAATGCTCCGTAGCTAGACTCCTCCCGTAAAAATCGCTTGACAATTGCAAAAAAAAAACGAGTGACCTAAAACTACAGATACAAAAATCGTTTACTGAAATGATCAAATATTACCCATGTTTATGATAAACGCTGGTCCCCGAATAAATGACGGGTTCAAATAAACGCCAGGTCCCCGAGGCCGAGTTTTAAATAAACGCCTCCGGTAATAAAATCGAGAAAATACGGTATCTTATCAAAAAGATATCAGTACGGTATTTAAGTTAGAAGGATATTTTTTGAAATGTCACTGCCTAAATCGGGTTTTATTGGAACTTCCTGTCACGTATACGTTGTCCTTTTATATTTGAATATCATATATAAAAATGGATAAAATTTATTTTTTACTATTTGCAGATGCCTCATTGCTCAACAAAAAAATTTCCGTCTTTATTTTTAATATTTCGTTCGCCTTCGCTGTGAAGCTTTACGCCTTTTTAACTTTATTTGCGCATCTTCAGTACGCATCGTTCTTTTCGGCCAGGAACGTTTTGGCTCAGTCGAGGGCTTATGCTATCGCAATACTGCCACTCTCTAAACTGCTTCGTGAATAAGTTCTTACTGACAGAAAATGGCAGTGAGTCGAGAGGTAGAAATTTTGTGTCTCCCTTTATAAATAATTCCAAGTTAAATTTCTATTTTCTGTTGTTAGGGCAGGTGATGAATAGTCTAATTTCCGATGGCGAATATCTTCTTCACGGTCCTTCACAGATTAATCAAAAAACGCTTGTTGCTATTCAGCATAGCTCTTCTCGATGGATTTAGATAAGTTTAAACACTATGTAAAATTAATGTCTTTTTTAAAAGAGAACTTACCTTTAATCCTGCTTCGTATTGATCCATTCCACAACACAATACAGAAAGCTGCTTTATACATATGTCCTTTTGCATGTACTGTGACCATTTGACTGCCGACTGTTAAACGAAAAAGCTATTAAAAATGCTGTTACTTATTGGTTTACGATGACAAAGTGTCTCAAACAGTGCCTTGAAAAACGACATTTTAATATGAAAATGAATTTTAAAAAAGTATTTAATTAAAAAGCAATATCGTTACAGGTTCAGAAAAGAGCTCGGAAACCGCGAGATAAAAACACGTCACATATCTCTATCTTTTTATGCTTTTAAGATGGGAATATAACCTTTCAAAAGTGTTTCTGTGCATCTTTGCTGCCCTCAATACATCACGTGTCACGGAGTTCGATAGCATTTTGCCAAGAAACGTTCAGCAGTCACGTGCTTAATGTATTATGAAATGTGAAAGGATCTTAAAGGCATCCTCGGAAACACTCCAAGCTTTGCTAAAAAGCATTTTTTTTTCTGACAAAAAGTTTTTATTGCATAAAATGATAAAATGATTTTAAAAGGTGCCGCTAAATGAAATATTCGATGATTATATGCATAAAAATAAAAAACTCAGCTAAACGTTCGGTCATTTGAATTTTTCGTTTTTGGCCGGGTACTGAAAAGATACTCGGCCAGTTTTATATGTGGAATGACTGTTTCGGTGGGTGTTCGATTGAGGACCGCAAATAATTGTGTTATTTTGGCCGGGTTATGGTCAGCTGTTAAAAAGCCATACAATCTACTTTTGCATACAATGACAGATGGAAGTAAATATACAATGTTTTTACACAAAAAATATTACAAGATGTTATCACATGTATGTATCTTGCTTTGGTAGTAGACAATCATCGGTCTATTTGGGTGGATATGAGTTTCGATGGACATTGTTACGCTTTGTATACATTACAATACTGACGTGTTTTATAGACAAGATGCAATTCGCACTGCATAAATTATCACCATCACACAGGTGTAAAACGCTTGCGACGGGGCTTTCTATCCGTCAATGGCGGTTTTTTTTTTGGTATCCAACTACTAACTTCATTAAATCTCCAATATTTCGGTTGACTCTGCGGAGACTGTGCCCTGCTCTATGAGGAACTGTCTGCTATCAAGTTAAGGTCGCTCATGGCAGTTTCTAGTAATTTCCACTACTTTTTTATCATTGAATTGTAATTAATTTAGCATGTTAAGATCAAACGTTTTGCAAAGTTAAAAAAAAAATGGAAAGGGGGAAGAGCCAAGAACAAAAATAGGATCGCCGAGCTCGTTTTTTTTTTTAGTTATAAACACTTAAAGCTAAAATTAAGGGTGTCTTTAGCATATTATACTGTTACTATGGTAAGCTTTTGCATCATAAAAGAGGCCATAGCTTATTCACCAATGGTTGGGTGTTTGTTCTACCATTATTGTAGCATCAACTAATAAAGAATTGTAGTATTGATCCATGGAAGTAGAAGTGTTGGGAAATGATGGAAACTACAGTATTGCTAAAGTCATCATACCGGTTACCAAAATGTATCACAAATTGCGTTTAAAATTGAATTTGTTTTGAATTGGTATTCGCTTATCGGATAATTTTTGGTGTATTTTGTCCCACGCACAATAGGGATGATATCTGTTTACAAACATTCGTTTTGTTATTCAAATGTGCCAACCACTGGAACAAAAGAACCCTTTGTTTCGGCAGCCAATAAGGCTCTGGTTGGTAACAATTGGTGACGTCATTGATATATTCCCTATTCAGCGATTTTGAAAGCATGACTGAATTTTCCGCGAATTCTATTCTTTTTGTAGTTGAACTGTTGAAGCGAAGGCTACGGTTGTTGATTTAGATTCATTGGCTCGCGGTATTTAATCTCCTGTGGAGGCGCATATGTTTACGAAACTTTACGAGCGAAAATCTTGCACTTGCTTTTTGGGATAACATCAGCCTAATGTCGATTTTGAACGAATTTTAGTATTCTATACGTGACAAGTGCTGTTGCGTGACATTGCGTTACAGTAAACACGGTCAGCCAGACTGACGGTCAGCTGTCTTTATTTTTGTCGTTCAGTACATCATGTAAACATTGTAACGACCTTGTCTGAGCTGTGTGTGTGTGTAAACATTGTTTTTTTGCTAAAATTTTCGGATATGTTGACTTGTACTAGGTTAAAAGGCAAAGTTCTTTTCAGTCCGCTGTCAGCTGCATACCAGGTATATTTTATTTTATCGATTTTACTTAAAGAAAACCGGGGTTATTCGAGACGTGATTATCGACATGTTTTGTTAATTTTGCTGCCTTTAGACCTTCTCTGTAGCTTACAAATTAACTTGAAAACAGTGTTTCATCAGCACTTCGTTTTTTCATCGCCCCGTTACAGTCGGTTAAATTCATTCCCTTGTGGAATTAAATGTGAAATACATTTAGGTAAATGGAAACCGATTGAAAGATTGCTCCTACATGAAGTGAACATTCAAATCCTAGTTGTTCCTCTAAAGCTGCCTAAAATTAACGTGTTTTTTTTTATGTAATGATGTGTAGTGAAGGTACACTGATGTAGAGATCCATGTGGGTTCTCCTTAAAATTTTTTGCAACGGTATGCAGCCCAATTCTTAAAACTCTTACAAATTTTCAGACCTAAATATGCCATAATTTTACCCAACCTATTTTCAGTCCTAATTACCATTTAAAATTTTTCCACTGACAAAAATCATGTTCACCCATTTTCATACCAAAATTGTCAAATTAAATACCCATTTTTAGACCAAAACAGCTTGAAAACAGGCTTTTAGCCAGAAATGGAAAAGTGGGCATCCTGAAGATATATCCCATCATAAATTTTTAAAGGATTAGGTACAAATTATAGACCTTTATCATGCGGCGGCCATGTTGACTCCCCGGAGAATAAAATGCTTTGTTTTTGCCTGCCCAGCCTCGCAGTGAAAAAGTTGAGAACGAGGTTGGACGGACAAAAATCTTTTGTTTTTATACAAAATGGCAGGGTGTGATAAAGGCCTATTTTCATGAATTTCTTCAAAAAGTGGCCATCCACAGGATGCCTGGACACCCTGCTGGCTAGAAGCTTGCTTGAAAACCATACTGATTTGGGCCACAAATATAGCTTATATAGGGAAATCCCCCCCACCCCACCCTCCAGGCCTAGAGGTTAGTGCATTAACCTTTCAATCTGAACGTTTGACATTGAGTCCTGTTCTCTGCTGCCATGCTGCTGCCATGCTGTTACCATAGACAAAATGCTGGGATAACCCTGTGATGGACTTGCATCCAATCCAGGAGGGAGTAGTAATACTCCTAGTCACTTCATGTTACAGAACCCAGAGATATTTGTGGGCTTGTTAGGTCAGCAGCTTGTAAAAAGACTCAACGTACCTTAATGTTGTGTGATCACCTACTTTATAGGTTGCAGGGCAGCGCTTCCTTCACAGAGAGCCACTGCATCCAGAATGGAATGAACTGGCCAAGAAGCAACTGAAAGGTGCCGATCCTGAAAAGAAACTGACATGGCACACACCAGAGGTAATGTAACTATGACAACCTGTTGTCATGTCATGAGAGTAACAGGAGCTAAAAGCAGTGTAGCATCTCACTTTCACAGTTTGACTGTGAGAGTTATAGGAGCCTGTGGTAGTTGTATTCATCGATGAGATACAATAATATACAAGCGATTTTACCAATTAAAGTCTTGTCTTTACTTGTCATTATTGTAGTTACGATCAATAATTATAATTAATGTATTTATGTCTATATAATTATATAGTTTGGAACTTACAATGTATACGGGTAATATTCAACTGTATACAGTATTTTCTTTTGTCTTTTAGGGTATTGATATAAAGCCTGTTTATACTAGAATTGACACTCAGCATGCAGAAGAAGAGATTCCTGGAAAGTTTCCATTTACAAGGGGACCCTACCCAACAATGTACACAAACAGACCTTGGACCATTAGACAGGTAAACATTCTTGACCTACTGTATAGTACCACTGAAATATCAGTTGACAGTCACTCATGCCTGGGACCACATTTGCAAGTGATGTACGCTTCTTTTTTGTCAAAAACCAAAGTACACATGTATAATGAGGTGGCTACCATGCAATACTATGTACTTATTGAGTGAATAACAGGGCTGGATGGAAAAATATTTGGCTCAAGGTCATGGCCTCCAGACCAAGTGCAGCCTGGTCTGGCGCCAATCCCATCACTGAGAGCAAAATATTTTCCTATCCTGTCCGACCTAACTTAATCAATAAGTAATTTATCATATGACCAATCTGGAGACAAAATTGTTTCAATTTTAACATGTATGGTAGTATGCTGCTGTAGCAGGGCTATACAGCTTTTTCCAGCCCCGCCGATGCACAAAATAATGTATACAGCCCCTACATGAGACTTTCATCAATGGTTTTGCAAAGAAAAGGCTCACAGGGCTGTACAGGTCATATGATAATATTAAAAAGTGAAGATATCCAGGCAGCTAAAAGTTTGTTGAGAGAGAAGAAAAACCAGTGTCGCTAAGCCAGTAACTGCTCAGTTCATCTGCGAGGTGTTTTGTCAGTCTTGTGCATACAGGGTCTGCCACAGCTGGCACACACTTTAAAGTGGCTATGTTATCATATTTAGCATTACTTTAAAAAGCCAAAGACATATTTCCATCACTTTAATCCCAAAATAATAGTCCCGTTTTGTTTAAAATTATTCTACTAGTACTCTAAGAATAAAAATAAGTGTCTTGGCCCGCAGATGATCTGGATGAAAATGGATTGCATCTTGAAAAACTTGGTCCAATTTTTTTTAAGTTTATCTCTTGTGTCTTGGAAAACTCGCTAAACTCTGATTATAGTTTAATATTCTTTTTTTTCGAAAATTCACTTGATATCTACCTCTTTGTGTTCTATAAGCATTTTGGTATGACAAAGGTACATGTACTTAGTTTTATTTGAGGGCAAAAATGCAAAAACATGAAAATCCCCATGACATGTGTAGCTCCTTTAACTACAAATTAAGTACATTGAGATTAATATGACTTTTACCGCACGCGACTGTAAAATGCTGTTAATGGAACGTGACGCCCCAGGGGCGGTAGCATGGGCAAGCCTTGCTCTGTAAACAGTGTATTTCAAGGCGTCTATTCAAAAATGAATGCCTCCTATTCATATACTTAGTACAGTCGCCTTTAGGTCCCAAGGTTGTACTGATAAGGTGTAACATAGCCAAGAAATACATCTAAGCTTTGCTCGCATTGGTTTCTTTATTCTGAAGCCTTATTCATGGCTAGTAACTTAGCACGTTGCGTCTAGTTCGCTTATGGTATAAGTGTACCCATTGGTCAGGCTCCGAGACACTGTCTTGCTATAAAAGCAGAAAATACAATAACTTAGACTATTATGCTAGCAGTCTTGCACGAATGTGTACATTGTGTACCTTTGTAATATTTTGTTTAATTTCCCCACCCTCCCTCCCAGCCCGTGCGGTGCTGGGAAGATAAGGAAGGCCCTGCCAATACTCTTATCCTATCCCCAAGAGCAGTGGGCGATAAGTGAGGCTTTTTTTTTGTGCGTTTAACCCAAAGTCACAAATAACCTGCCACAGGGCTGTGTCCCCCATTATGCCATATACCAAATATGGTCTTGGTTGCTCTTGTCTCCTCTTATTGTATGCTTTGTCATGTTGCGTAACATTTATTGCATTACGCAAAATGCTAGGAACAGTGACATTAATAGCTTATACCATTACTGATGAATAACTAGATGTTGTAGTTAACCAATATGTACCACAGCTAATAACAAAAAAAAACATATAAGCAGTGCTAATTGCAAAACTTGTGTACATGCAAAGTGAATTCATAATTGAAGGCTCCATTCATCTATTGTAAGGTAAAAGGTAAAGTCGCACTCGGGCCACAATGGCCCACACGGCCAGAGCTTAACCAGGTTTCCGTAGCATGAAGCAACTAGGAATATTGCTACTCCCCCCTGGATGGGATGCTAGTCCATCGTAGGGTTACCCCCAGCATTTTGTCGCCGGTACCCATTTATACACCTGGGTGGAGAGAGACAGTGTGGAGTAAAGTTTCTTTTTCGTCTATTGTATTGACTGTTTTATATTATTTAGTATGCAGGATTCAGTACTGTTGAAGAAAGCAACAAGTTTTACCGTGACAACATCAAAGCTGGTCAACAGGGTCTCAGTGTTGCATTTGATTTAGCCACACATCGAGGGTAAGAACATTGATTATATTACAAAGGGGTATTGAAAAAAACTGTACACTGTATTGCATGTATTGCAAGATATTATTTAATGCTATCATGTATACAATACATATATTATTTTATGATTTTAAAAACACATTTTGAATTATTGTTTATATCAGGTATGATTCAGACAACCCCAGGGTTCATGGTGATGTTGGAATGGCTGGTGTGGCTGTAGATTCTGTTGAGGACATGAAGGTAATTAAAAATAATATTTTTATTATTATGGCATAATTATTATTAATAGAATAATAAATTATTACAGTTATTATAATAGCATGTTATTATAATTCAGTATTATTACAGTATTAATTATTGTTGCTGCTAAAAAAAATCTAAATGCCATTTTGTCAAATGCTCCACACAGCAAACGTTTAGTTACATTGAATAATGGGAAAGTACTGCTGGAGAGCTTTTGTTTAATAAATTTCTGAAGAGGGTGTCTTAATTTTGAAAGTTCATTGTACATTGTCATACATGTACATTGCATTTGAATGGGAACATTGCAGTGTACTATACTGCACTTCTCATGTAACAAGATGTATGATGATTATAAGATGCTATATTTTGAGAAATACACATATATTGTATTTCCCCTGCAGATGCTGTTTGATGGTATACACACATTGTATTTCCCCTGCAGATGCTGTTTGACGGTATACCCATATTGTATTTCCCCTGCAGATGCTGTTTGATGGTATACCCACATTGTATTTCCCCTATACCCACATTGTATTTCCCCTACAGATGCTGTTTGATGGTATACACACATTGTATTTCCCCTGCAGATGCTGTTTGATGGTATACACACATTGTATTTCCCCTACAGATGCTGTTTGATGGTATACACACATTGTATTTCCCCTGCAGATGCTGTTTGATGGTATACCCACATTGTATTTCCCCTGCAGATGCTGTTTGACGGTATACCCACATTGTATTTCCCCTGCAGATGCTGTTTGATGGTATACCCACATTGTATTTCCCCTACAGATGCTGTTTGATGGTATACCCACATTGTATTTCCCCTACAGATGCTGTTTGATGGTATACCCACATTGTATTTCCCCTGCAGATGCTGTTTGATGGTATACCCACATTGTATTTCCCCTACAGATGCTGTTTGACGGTATACCCACATTGTATTTCCCCTACAGATGCTGTTTGATGGTATACACACATTGTATTTCCCCTACAGATGCTGTTTGATGGTATACCCACATTTTATTTCCCCTACAGATGCTGTTTGACGGTATACCCATATTGTATTTCCCCTGCAGATGCTGTTTGATGGTATACCCACATTGTATTTCCCCTGCAGATGCTGTTTGATGGTATACCCACATTGTATTTCCCCTACAGATGCTGTTTGACGGTATACCCACATTGTATTTCCCCTACAGATGCTGTTTGATGGTATACACACATTGTATTTCCCCTACAGATGCTGTTTGATGGTATACCCACATTGTATTTCCCCTACAGATGCTGTTTGATGGTATACCCACATTGTATTTCCCCTGCAGATGCTGTTTGATGGTATACCCACATTGTATTTCCCCTGCAGATGCTGTTTGATGGTATACCCACATTGTATTTCCCCTACAGATGCTGTTTGACGGTATACCCACATTGTATTTCCCCTACAGATGCTGTTTGATGGTATACACACATTGTATTTCCCCTACAGATGCTGTTTGATGGTATACCCACATTGTATTTCCCCTACAGATGCTGTTTGATGGTATACCCACATTGTATTTCCCCTGCAGATGCTGTTTGACAGTATACCCACATTGTATTTCCCCTGCAGATGCTGTTTGACGGTATACACACATTGTATTTCCCCTACAGATGCTGTTTGATGGTATACCCATATTGTATTTCCCCTACAGATGCTGTTTGATGGTATACCCACATTGTATTTCCCCTGCAGATGCTGTTTGATGGTATACACACATTGTATTTCCCCTACAGATGCTGTTTGATGGTATACCCATATTGTATTTCCCCTACAGATGCTGTTTGATGGTATACCCACATTGTATTTCCCCTGCAGATGCTGTTTGATGGTATACACACATTGTATTTCCCCTACAGATGCTGTTTGATGGTATACCCATATTGTATTTCCCCTGCAGATGCTGTTTGATGGTATACACACATTGTATTTCCCCTGCAGATGCTGTTTGATGGTATACCCACATTGTATTTCCCCTACAGATGCTGTTTGATGGTATACCCATATTGTATTTCCCCTGCAGATGCTGTTTGATGGTATACCCACATTGTATTTCCCCTGCAGATGCTGTTTGATGGTATACACACATTGTATTTCCCCTGCAGATGCTGTTTGACGGTATACACACATTGTATTTCCCCTGCAGATGCTGTTTGACGGTATACACACATTGTATTTCCCCTGCAGATGCTGTTTGACAGTATACCCACATTGTATTTCCCCTGCAGATGCTGTTTGACGGTATACACACATTGTATTTCCCCTGCAGATGCTGTTTGATGGTATACCCACATTGTATTTCCCCTACAGATGCTGTTTGACGGTATACCCATATTGTATTTCCCCTGCAGATGCTGTTTGATGGTATACACACATTGTATTTCCCCTGCAGATGCTGTTTGATGGTATACACACATTGTATTTCCCCTGCAGATGCTGTTTGATGGTATACACACATTGTATTTCCCCTGCAGATGCTGTTTGATGGTATACACACATTGTATTTCCCCTGCAGATGCTGTTTGATGGTATACTCATATTGTATTTCCCCTGCAGATGCTGTTTGATGGTATACCCTTGGATAAGATGTCAGTTTCCATGACGATGAATGGTGCAGTTTTACCAGTCTTGGCCATGTACATTGTGGCAGCAGAAGAACAGGTACATGTATGACAAAGTGCCAAGGTATTTAGCACATGAGTACTAATTGGGGACACTTGCCAGATCTAATTAGGGGAACGGGGGGTGACAACTCTAACAAACGCTGTTTGAGCAATACTGTGTGGAACTGAAAGTTGTCCCGAAAATTTGGGATATCTTCCCGATTTTTTCGGAGACATTCTCGCTAAAATTTCAAACTTCCCAAAATTTTAACAACATTATCTCGTGTTTCCCCGAAAATTTTTCGAGTCTCCCGATTCCCGGCAAAATCTTCAGATTCCCGGAAGAATTTTGTTTTTCTCCCGAAACAGGCCTTCTTAGAGTTGTCACCCCCCGTTAGGGGAGGCAGCATGGTCGAGTGGTTCGGGCACCGGACTCGAAATCCGGAGGTCCTGGGTTCAAGTCCCGCCGCTCTGACCACTAGATGGAGTTGTTTCATGGTAGATCCAAGTTCAATTCCTCAGCCACGCTTGTAAAATAGCCAACTGGTTTGCCCCCTGCTAGTTGGGATTCTTAATTTGAAAGCTCGGTCCCAATAGCACTTGTGCTGTTAACACTGCCAAGGGTAAATATAGGATATTTTTAGTTATATTTATTTTTTTTATATAATTGGAATTAGTAGATGCAAGCAAGTGCATTGTTGAGTTATAAAAGCAAATTGCTGGGTATTTTTAAAAAGATGCTCACACTTCTCAAGGTTTTTATAACACTCAACTGGTGACATACACCTTATTCCAAAATGGTGGTCAATTTATTATTCTTTTATATGTATGTTAATTAGCCCTTGTTGTCTCATCATCATGTGGAAAATACAACAGAATTTTCACTCGAAAATGAGGCAAAGAGGTTACACAGGAAAAAATACCTGATTCCCATTTTGGGATTTTTTAGGGTATTTACAGAACACCAACAAAATTCCCAAATTTGGCAAAGTGAGACAAGTCTCAACCTGGGAATTCCCAACCACGTTCCCTGTTTGGGATTTGTCTCACTCTTCCAAATTTGGAATTTATATGGGTATTTATACCCTAAATATCCAAAAATGGGAACCTGCTATTTTTTCCTGTGCTAATTTAAATGCATACAAAAGAATAATAAATTGTCCGGCATTATAACTCACTAAAGCACACACATGGCGTAAAACATGTAGGTATACTTTATCAAAATATAATGAATGCAATCTCACCAGAAACAACTGCATGCACATTAATTATTTATTTTAAACATTTTAACTCATAAAATATAATCATATACTTGAAGGGAGTAAAGCAAGAGCAGTTATCAGGAACTATTCAAAATGACATCCTAAAGGAATTCATGGTGCGCAACACGTACATCTTTCCCCCAGAGCCATCCATGAAGCTCATTGGTGATATCTTCTCCTACACTTCAAAGGTATTTGTTAATTTTTAAACCTGTGGGCTATTCTCTTAACTGTAACAAGAAAATGAATGTAATATTTCACATTTAGACATTGTAACAGGGGTTAAAACTGAGTAAAATATGTTCAGTTTGGTTGAAAACAGAAAAACAATAGCGGTACTAAATGTCTCAGACATTTTTTTCTTTAACCCTCAAACCCCCCCTTCCCCCACCCCCTACCTTACCACCCCCTGTACAAGTCTGGGAAGTGAAAATTTATTTTGGCTAGTGAAATCAAACCTGTCACTAGCCACTAGGCTAGGAAGCTAAAAAGTTAGTCTGGAGCACTGCAAAGTATCTGTCTTTAAGTGGTACATGAAGTGGTACAAGGCTCAGGAACTCAACACAGGGGTTTTATGGTATTTGAGAGGAATTATTTATTTATTTAGGATTTTTTTAATCCCTGGGAGTGGACACAGCTGCCAAAATACTACAGGAATCATGGAATCATGAAACATGATGATATCTTTGTTCCACTTGAAACAAGTTTCCTGATTGCAGATTCGATTATATGTTAGTATTAGTTTATTTGTATCAGTTATGTATGGTTACGAACTGTGATTAAAGATTAAAGATTAAATGTGACTGCCAATCACTGAAACTGAATAACCCCCCAAGAATGATATTTTATCATGTCACATGATAAAATAATCTATGGTATTTGGAGTATTTTTGCAGCTGTGTCCAGGGGTTTGTGTGCCTACCCCATCATTTTAAAAGCATAATTTTCAAAAAGTTAAGGTAGCTCTGAACCCCTTCCCAATAATATTTTTTTTTACTTCCATGCAAAAGTTGCGTCTTAACATTTGCTTATTTTAATTTGTTAATAAACAAATTAGAGTCACTGAGCTCATTTGTTTAGTTATATAAAGCACTTAAAGCTAAAAGTAAGGGTGTCTTTAACAGATTATGCTGTTACTATGGTAACCTGTTACGTCATGACAGTGACCATAACTTGTTCACCAATGATTGGGCGTTTGTTTGATACCATTATTGTAGCATCAACTGAAAAAGAATATTACAATATTTGTCCATCAAAGTATATAAGTGATGGAAAATTCTGAAAACTATTGCCAGCCACATTAAAAGAAACATTTTGAAATAATTGCCCCTGACAATCAGTGATGTTACCCTATTCTTATTCTAATCAGTACTTTCTTGGTTGTTTATTTTCAGAATATGCCAAAGTACAACAGTATTTCCATTTCTGGTTACCACATGCAAGAAGCTGGAGCAGATGCAGTGTTAGAAATGGCCTTCACTTTAGCTGATGGTCTGGAGTACTGCAGAACAGGTGCATAATCTATAAAATAATGTTCATTATTTTAAAAAATGTTTTGCAAATGTCAAAGGAAAAGACAGCTAGTACCACAGGAAAGTACTGTTGACAGCTTTCACTTGAATGGCCACACTAAAGGAATTTGTGTACTGACTCTAATAAGATAAAAACAGCACTTGACCACTGGAAAGTACTGCTCAACAGCTGTCATTTGCATAGTCACACTTCAGGATTTCATCCACAGACTCACAAGTTAGAACCACCTTGTATATCATTATAATAAACAGCACAACAGGAAAGTACTGCTTAATAGCTTTCATTTGAATGGTCACACTTTAGGATTTCATCCACAGACTCAAAAGTTAGAACCACCTTGTACAACATAATAAACAGCACCACTGGAAAGTACTGCTTAATAGCTTTCATTTGAATGTCGTAATAAGCTTTCCAACTACTAGTGAGACTCGAAAGTTAGAACTACATTGTGTAGCATAATATTTCTTAACTTTTCAAGTTTTAGAATATTTAAACCGTGTTCAACACAGCCCAGTAAGTTACAAAAGTTGACCCAGATCCTGGCCAAAAAGGGTTATTTCAAAAGATAACATATTGAAGTGCCTGGATGAGTACCAAAACTGGTTAAAAATAATTTTTAAGTTGCTCTTAGGTTAATGGAGCTGGTGAATGTTAGCCATTAAAAACTCAAAACCTGATCTTTCTATTAATTACCTCTCGCCAGGTCTTAAAGCAGGTCTGAACATTGACAGCTTTGCTCCTCGGCTATCCTTCTTCTGGGCCATTGGGATGAATTTTTACATGGAAATAGCAAAGATGAGAGCAGCTCGCAGATTGTGGGCTCACCAGATTGAAAAGAACTTCAAGCCAAAGAACATGAAATCATGCATGTTGAGAACTCATTCACAGACCTCTGGATGGTCACTTACTGAACAGGTAGATACTTTGCAGATTGCAATTACAATTTACAATGTTCATATGACTCCTGTCTTGTCAAGTTTCCTTTGGTCTTATCTCTCATACAGTGTTTATTGACCTGGTTTGGCAATTTGGTTGGGTCGCTTACGGGAGGTTCAATTTTCTTTTATTACCTTGTGAATACGTGAAGCGTTAAATGAGATGTATACGGTGGCAAATATATAAATTAATTTTCCACTCAATCACTGGGATGTGATCATTTCTTAATTCCCCAGTGTAATTACATCATCCAGTTGTCTAGACAGTCTTGTTTCACGCAATGCATATTTATGTCATGCTAAGATGTTTTGGTCGTTTTAAATCTGTTTTACTCTTCAATTCTTTGACTTCAAACTCAGTTTGGAAAATTAAAACCAATCTGTGGACTTAACGTTACATTGTTTCTATCCACAAGGT